>LOEQ01009845.1:30794-52041 GCA_001685075.1 Bramus lutescens | reverse complement strand
AAGTAGAGGCAGGGCGATGAGAACAGGAGAATGCTGGAAAGGAGGAAGCCCATTTCTCACACTCCTGCCCAGACTACAAAGAAGCAACATGTGATCTGCTTGCTGTGAAAGGTACTGAGCCACATGGCTAACATAGATAAGGAATAATGGTTTAATATAAGTGATAAAAGCTAATAAGAAGCCTGAGATAATGGTCCAATCAGTTTATAATCTTATGGAGTCCTCTGTCTGATTTTCTTTGGGACATGCTGGCTGTGGGGTACTGGGCTGGACAGAAACCCCAACAAGCTGGCCCTTCATGTTACAGAGTACTTCACTGATGACTGATATAGCAAAGTTAATTTTAGAATCACTTGAAAAATAAAAATATATTTTATTTGACTTCATCTCAATTTGTATTCCATGAAGAATCTCTGAACTCAGATCTGCTTCACATTTGTTAGAAATAATAAAACTTCAAAAGCAAAAATATGTTATAAGTTGATGGCTCTATAATCTTTCCAGTAGAACACCCTAGAGTCTAGCATTGCTACATTTAAATGTAAGAACTTTTCCCCCTTAATACTTAAAATAAATACCAGAATCCATTACTCCAATCAATTACCCAATTGGTTCTTTCTTTTGTCCTGTTAAATGGTAAAAGCAAGTGAAGATTATTTCACATTTGGCTTCTCTGTGTATGTAATGGTCACAGCTCTACAAATCTGTCTTTTGAAGTGTGCTACTAGCTAGGAACGAATGTATAATTTAGGCTGCATAATTTGATAATAAAAATAAAAAGTCCATTTATTGATAGGCAGCCTTTGTTCCCGGGGTTCATTCTTCAGCAATGATTGCAAATTCGGGTGCTGGAGATTGGCATGTACTTTGCTTTTACATAAACCTGAGAGAGAAAATTTTCTTTTACCACTTCTAAGGTGGTCACTGTCCTTTTCTTGCACTCTGCCGCCTCAATGCCGGGGCTCTATGAGAAGGAACTATGAGAAGAATAAATTGTACAACTGTTTAGTTTTTTAATGTGCTTTGCAAGTGTTTCTCTTTTCATTGAGAAAGATATGGATATATTTTATTACAGTGGTGGCTGTTGTATTTAGGGCCCATTCAACTACTACTGGAGTGATTCAGTTACCAGATTCACTTCTGCCCAATTCTGAGGTGACATGAAGCCAGTAGAAGGGTTCAACATTACCCATAAAGGGCATTAAACACAACATTACATTCTGAGTCGCAGAGTTGAAATTAAAGGTATAAGAACTTTTTATTAAAACATTTTATTAAAAAGCCTAATACGTTTGATGGCATTCCTGCCCAGAGCTTCACTCACTGATTCTGAGTGAGCACATTGAGTGATACCAGGCCAGGGGATGGAGATAGGTAGGGAGGACTCCAAGAGCAATGTGTATCTTGTTTCCCATAGTGACAATTTACTGTCTTATGCTCTACTACCAGTTACTCAGGTGATACAGTAGTATAATTTTTCCAGAGTCCAAATGTAGCTGACTTTGTTTGTAAAAGGAGGCCAATCCAATGTCCCTTTAAAAAAAAGACAATTCCTGAGTTCTATACCCAGCATCAAAGATATTAGGGAACAAGTACACACTTTTAGAGGAAATGAGCAAGCAAATATCACACAAAAATTGGGTGATAAATAAAAGTGGCATCAGTGATTCCTCCAGTGGAGAGATGTGAAGCGAGACAGGTTCAAATATCAATGGTCTCTTTTTTAAAAATGATGATTTCTCAAAAATAGAGCAGTTCTTCTCAAATGCTGCAACCAGATGAGCTAAAATTTGTAGCACATTCGTTGAGATTAGTACAATTCCACACCACATCAAACAAATGTATTAGATTATAGACAACAATAGGCATTATTCTCCTGAAATTATCCTCAATATCAGGAAACAAATTAAAATATTCTTAGGAAAGTGTTATCACAAGCAAACAAAAAGGAATAAAACCACACTCAATCATGATATTTATCATGTCTCTAAACACAGAAATAGATGCAAGAGCAAAGTATGAGCTTACTTGAAATGACTGTAAAACCATTTGAAAACATGCAGGGTTTTCATCTGCTGAAATGCCTGTGTAAAGGCATTTGAAAACATGCAGGGTTTTCATTTGCTGATGAATTATGCATCCAACCTGAGTAGAATGCAGCTTTCTTAACCTGAAAACCAATAAAAAGTCAATAAATGAAAGTACTTAAAATGAGATTGTTCACTCTATCATCAATCTGTCTGTCTGTCTGNTATCTATCTATCTATCTATCTATCTATCTATCTATCATCTATCTATCTCGAGTGTGTGTGTGTGTGTGTCTGTGTTTGTACACTCATACGTCTATGCCTTTGTGCTCATGCAGAGGTCAGAGAAGAACCCTTATTTTTGAGAGGGGGTCACTTTGTGGTGTGTGCTAGGCTATCTGGCCTGTGAACTTCTGAGAACTTTTGTCTCTGCTGCACATCTCTCCATGAGATCACTGGGATCACAGATATGCACTACCCAGTCCACCACTGTAGGAGTTCTGACAACATGAATACAGACCTCAGGCTTGTGTGACAACTATCTGCAGCACAAAAAACACTACAACAAACCCCACCCCAAGTTTAAAATTGTGTGAAAGGAAAGAACAATGCACCAGTTTGTGTTCCCAGCTCCATGTTTAACATTTCATTGGAAGTTAAAGTCAGGGCAATCAGGATAGGCAAAATAAATACAAGTTTTTCAAGATGGAGAGGATACTTGACTTCATATTAATTGCATATCCTATAAAAGTTCATTTGGAAACAATGAAATAAGCAACAAACGAGGTAGATCTCAGGTACAAGCCAAGCCTATAGCCCTGTATGCTTAGAAACTGAATGTGAAGATGTCAAGCTCAATGCCCACATCAGAGTTGCCTTGAGGCATAAGAAATTAAGAGAGTCTGTGTCCCAAAGTAAAAAGGAAAGACAGAGTTCATTGGTACAGTGCTTTATCTGCCCAGTGTGAGGCCTAGGTTCATTTCCCAGTTACAGAAAAGATAAAATAATGATTTTATTTCTGCTGAAAACATTTGGCTCCTGGGAAAATTAAGTAGGAGTTGTAGAGAGCCCCTTTAGTGCCCCTGTGCTGACCCTATGAGTTCATCGATTGTGAAAATCTCATATTGATGCAATGCACTTTTTATTATTGAATACATCCACATTTCAGTCACACTCTTGATTTTGCCCACAACCATGGATTTACTAAAAGTCTAAAGACATGCATCCATCATCATAAAGATCGGTTTCTTTTATCAAAAACCCTGTTGTATTCCACCTTTCTATTCCTCTGCTCCTTCCATGCCTGCTCACTAATTGTTTGATTTTCCCTGTGGTTTGGCCTTTTCATAATGCCATGTTAGTAGAGTCATACGATATATAACCTTTTTAGTCTGGCTTCATTAAGTTAGTAGTATGCAACTGGGGTTCCTTCATGGATTTGGCTACATTGGTAACTCACATTTTCTTACAGCTGAATAACATCCCATCGCCCGAGGACATCAATGTACAGTCATGCAGTCTTTTCCTGAAGGACTTGCGGGTTGCTTCTCAACGTTGACAATAATGAGAACTGCTGATCTCATTCCCTCTATGATAGCATATATAGTATAGCAAGAAGCTCAACAGCTAAATAAAATGCGGAGAGAGAAGGGTATTCAAACCCATAAGAAGATCTCAGACTGTCTTCCTGTGCGTCTGTTTCATTCTGGACTCCTGGCAGCACAGAGACAGGATTCCTGCCGATGCTGGCCAACTGTACTTCATGCTGTCTGTATGTGAGATTTGGGTTGCATTGGTGGGTCTTCAGTACACCTGGCTGTGGCTTTAATTCATGTTTCCATAATGAAGGGTCTCAATTTTCTTCAACTGCTTAAATGATTATCTTGTATCTCTGTTTTCCATCTTTGTAATATCTAGTGAGATTTTTCCCCACTACAATCTGCATTTCTAAAAATCAATTTTATTTTGATAAATAGAGTAACTAGATATAAGCAATTTGGTTTAAAATATGATGGAAATGGTAAATCATAGCAATAAAGTTTCCTGAAATTCTTCAAAGCATTGCTGTTTACCATCAAGTACTGTTTAGATTTTCTGAGTGCATGAAAAGATAGACATTCTTAATAATTCTTAATAATTCCTTAGAAATCTTATATCAAATAAGATTTCTAAGGAATTATTTCTTCTCAACAGATCTATGGCTTCAGTATTATGCTCTACTAGGTCATTTGGAAAAATTAGTTTGTAAGAATTACACAAAATAAATATGTGTAAAAAGTGTATCAAATAGACAAGGAAAATGTGAACAAGAAAAACAATGACATAAAGTTCATTTTGAGATGCAATTCAAAGTTAAAGCAAACATTATCTTGTGGTATTATAATAACAATAGAAACTTGAGTCAGTAAGAGAAAACAGAGGGTCCAGAATTGGGCTTATATGGTCAGTAGATTAAGAAAAGTAAGAAGAGCAACTCAATAAACAAACACTTTACACTATTCATAAAAATTAACTCATAGTGACTTGAAACTATATGTATAAAACAAGAGAACATAGTCCCCTTGAAAAATGTAGTCCAAACTCTTTATGGCATTTGAGTATTTATTCATCTTTTAGATACAACATCAAAACATAATCTATGAAATTGACAACTTTGACTTTCTCAAAATCAATAGCTGCTGTTTTTCTAAAGTTATTGAAAAGCAACCCATAAGGATTGGAAAAATATCTGATAAGAGGGTTGTATTAAAAATGTAGCATCCTTTGGATATATACCCAAAAGTGGTTTACTGAGAATTGAGGAAGAATGCTCAACCATGCCACATGGATATGTGCTCAGTTATGTTCATAGCAGCATTGTTTGTCATAGNGAAAACCAGCCCACAAATCACAATCCCAGAGAACCTAGACAACAATGAGGACCTTTGAAAGACATACATAGATCTATTCTACACAGGAAATAGAAAAAGACAAGATCTCCTGAGTAAATTGGGAGCATGGGGACTCTGTGGGGAGGGTTGAAGGGGAGGGGAGAGGCAGGGAGAGGAGCAGAGAAAAATGTAGAGCTCAATAAAAATCAATAAAAAATGTAGCAATTCCTTTCAAAATTCAATTAGAAAACAAAGTCAATAAAATTTGAGAGTAGAAGATGTATGCAGGATTTCATTAATCATTAATACCAAATAGTAGTTACAAAATGAACAATAGTAATTAAAATAACAAAATATACTCCCAGGTGTTGACAACTAGGCCAATTAACTTCAAATCTATTTCTGGGAGTAAAAGAAATCATGGTAGAGAACAACTTTATAGACTTAATATGTAAGCATGTATGTACTGTGTAAGACAATCACTGATAATACAGATTTATCTAATGGATGCTATTATATATATCATAAAGTATTCTTTACCCACATTTGTAGATGTGTCCTTTAATATAGCTAACAACTAGAAATTACCTGAGCCTCTACAAATAGATGAATAATCATACAAGCTGTGATATATCTTTATTATAAAATACTACTAAGAAATGAAAATAAACTATTGCTACTATAATGTAGGCTACACAATGGTTGTGCCAAGCAAATTGGAAAGACATATTATAGTTTATCAATAAATG
The DNA here is from genome assembly GCA_001685075.1 of Bramus lutescens. Lineage (NCBI taxonomy): Eukaryota > Metazoa > Chordata > Mammalia > Rodentia > Cricetidae > Bramus > Bramus lutescens. The sequence goes on along the minus strand of LOEQ01009845.1, from coordinate 46,395 downwards.
AATACTGAACTCTAGAATATCCAGGTCATGTATGACAGAAAGCAAATGACACTAGGGGATGCCATTGACATTTTGAGGACTTTCATGGGGTTCTGAAGGCTTTTGTTTTGTACATACACACAAAATTAAATCACAATAGATTTGTAAGAAAACGAATGAGACTAGAAATTATGTAGTCAGATGTAACTCAGATCCAGAAAGAGAGATTGCGTATTTTCTCTCATATGATGATCTGAGATACTATTTTCTAACAAATATACATGTGTGTGGTGAGTAAAGTAGATCATGAATCTAGAAAGTAGATGCAGAGTGAAGAAAAAAGAAGAGGCCTTAAGGGAGAGATGGCAGCAAAGAGGACAACAGAATTCAAATGACTTAACATCTGAATAAGGAATTCTGGCCATGAAGGAGACCAGTAAAAAAAAGAACTCAGCAAAATGAGATGAGCAGAGGATAGAGTTCCACAAATGTAGAAATGTGAAAATGCCATAATTATATCCATCACTTTGCATCCTAATTTAAAAAATAATTAAGAACAAAACATGTGTGGTGGAGAGTTGTATTTGTATTCTTAGATGATTTCACAGAAAAAATCACTTCAAAAAATATTCCAAACTCTACTTTAAACATGATAATTGAGTTGTTTCAATTATAGTTCAGCTAAATGAACAAGGAGAATATGTTAATAAAGGCCCCAAAGTGGTATTGTATATTATGATTGAAGAAATAAATTACATCTCAGGTGACCATGCAATCACTGGTACTATGGAGGTCCAGCTGTGTTCATTTTCTCTAAGTACCCCCTACCTGATATAGAACATTATGATGCTCATTTTTTCATCAGTTTGTATAATGCTAAAGCAGATTCATTTTATGCCATTTACAATGCTATGGCATTTTAACTTTATTGTAATTTCTTATTTATGCAATGCATCTGCCAAATTTTTAGTAAACTGTCATGCAAACCCAATTATTTTATAACTAAGGAATTGGACAAAGACTTTTCTGTTCATATTGCACATCAATCATATTTCTCCTTCATGGAAAGACTGCTTGAAGGAAGAATTACTGGAAGGCCTGTAGCTATTATTAGATTAGGGTCATTCTCTCATCATAATACTGTTTACAATCCATATCCCTTAAGTTTTAGAGTATACTATTTCTAAATTCTAAATACAACAGCACAGAGTTTTAAAAACTTGAGTGAACCCTTTGTATTTGTTAACTTTGGATTTCTATAATGAAATAGCAATACCAGCAAAGACGTGCTCATTGGGCAAAGGGAGATGTATCGTACTCCATTTCAGAGCTTCAGTTTCCACAGCTGGATGGGGCATGAGGGGAGGGTGGCCAGTGGCTTAGCCTTTAGCAAAGGTGATAACATATCATACTGGTGGCAGGTGTAGAGCGTGTGATCATAGAGTAATAAGTTGCAGACAGAACAAGGCTTCATCCCTTATGGTATCCCTACTATCACAACTGCCATGGAGTAACAAGAAAAATGCTTAACATCCTCCACGATTTAAGGACTCAAAGACTCTCAAAAGTCCACCAATTCCCAGTTGTGCTTAATGGACTCTTGAGTGATCAAAAACACATTCACCAGTGGTACCCTTGTCTTTACAAATTCTTCCAGTGTCAGGGTGAACAATAATCATCTCTTTGATGTGCTAAAATCCCAACACTCAAATCATCTTTTCTGTCACATTCTTTATTTAAAATAATACTTTTTGTTGAGCTGTTTGTTACTTGGACTTTTCTTTGTAAAAAACTAGCACTCTAACTAATATTCCATGAAGAACAGAAGCACCGAAGCACTCTATGTTTAACCTTAGCCCTCTCCCTTTGGCATTGTGCTTAACTTAGGTGTCCCAGCTGTTCTCCTGGATTGTTTTGAATGCTTTTTGGTTGTAATAAGGGCCAAGGACTCCAGCTCTCCTTCCCACTGATCTTCTGAAGAGGCAGGCTGGTCCTTGCTTCTTCCTTTTCTTCTTCCTCTTTCTGTCTCTCTCTATATATATTTCTCGTTTTCTCCTCCCTTCCCCAATAAACTTTATTTCCATGTAAAAAATTAAGAACCAAAGAATTATTTATATATACACGCATACACATATAAATCACTCTCAATTTTATTCATAAAGTTCTCTTCATAAAGTTCTCTGTGTTCACAGATAGAGCTATTCTGATTACACTACTTGCTTCTGGGATGCTCTGTCTCTTTGTTACAAGTTCTGGAACTAAAGCAGGCTACAGTGGAACTTACATGGGTTCTGCGGACCTGAAATCTGGTCCTCGTGTTTGCGTGACAAGCTCTTTAATCACCAAGCCAGATCCTAAGTTTAGGAAAGCTTCTTTAAAGCACCCATTAACTTCATTAACACAGTCTCTTAAAAGAGTAGCCAATGCTGAAGGGTGTGGTTTTATTCCAGAACACATAGGAACTGAGGCCTTTGTCTATTTAGTAGATAATACTGTCTCCATTTCTTTAAAATTGACACCACCTCCACTACTGTATTCACCATTAGTAAGACCGGTTAGCTTTTGCCTTAAAACATTTTCATCCAGTCCGTACTCTAATACTGGAGACTTAGCCAGAAATGTGCCATAAAATAGATATGATATAGGAGATTCATGGAGATTAATATTGGGCTACACATAAGACAAAACATACAGAGAACTAATTCTCCAAAATGAAAACAAAAATATCAGTCAATCCCTTTCCATCCGCATGTGATTCCATAAGCCATTCTCAAGTGCACTCTCATTAACCCAAAACTTTCCCTAGATAAATAGACCTTGCAACGACTCAGAATGACCCTCAGAGAAACTCACTCTCTCTGCACACGCATTAGATCAATGATTCAGAAAGTCAAAGGTCTGTTCTTTTGTCATTTGATTGATAAGAACAATTTTCTTAGCATTTTCAACTGTCCTGGTGTTTTGTTATTTGGCTTTTTAAGCACACACACAGAGATACACAGACACACACATACACAAACACACATACACAGACACACACACACAGAGAGAGAGAGAGAGAGAGAGAGAGAGAGAGAGAGAGAATTTTCTTAAAGTGAAAACCAACCGTTTTCTTATCTGCCCAAAGAAATCACAATATTTTCCATACAACCCCATCTTCTAAAGGTCTGGGTTATTTATTGACTCGCAAAAATCCCAGTTCAGAGGCAGCATCTGGCTGCTCGATGAAGTCTTACATTTTGTACAATTTTCCACCTGGACTCACCAGAAAATACAAATCTGGACTTGATGTAAATGTCAACCATTCCTTTATGTCAGATTAATTTATGTCCAAATTTGGTGAAGTTGTTAGGCTTCCATGTTTCTCTAGATTAGCTGGCTGTCTCATCACCTAAACCCTTCTACCATTCCAGTGTGGAGCCTGGGGTCAGCTTACAATTCCGTGTGAGGGAAAAAGTGATAAATCTGTCACAGTGTGAGAAGCACCACACAAGAAAAATGAAAAAGCACATGCTTCTTATATTGTTTCTACCAACCCCCCCTTATACTAACCTGTGTACATAGTTCCCCCAATCCCACAGGCTTCTTATTAAGTCTATCTGCATAGGGAAGCAGAAAGAACAGTGTGATTGATATCTGACTACTGATTCAGAATCTGAATTCAGGTGATGTATCTGACATATGATTCATTGTATTAAAATGAACACAGAGGTTCTTGCCGTGGTGCTCTGTAGAATGAACTTTATCAAACCAGACCAACATCTTCCAGAGAGTAGCTATGTGTGTACCTTTTCCCTCTGCTCTGCATGTAACACACACAATTCACCCAGCTGAGCTGATTGGTGCCGACTTTATGTGCAGTGCTGTGGGATAAAACGTTTGTCCTACCCTCCTGTTCCTAATTCTCGCTGCATATCCCTAACTGTACCTTGTTCATCATAGGTCCCTGAGCCCTTTTTGTCAGTGAACACTGGGAAGGCTGTCTGGTTCTGCAGACTTGTCTGTGCATACTTGGAGGGAGGAGGGAAGATTGAGAAAAGAAATTGACAAGAGACAACAGGTAGAGCTGTGAGGGAGAGAACACCCAGTAAATACTGTAATCTTCCCCAAGTTTACTACTTAAAGTTATTATATACCCCAATCCAAAAGGGGGGAGGCAAAAGACTTCCTTGCCATGATACAAAGAACAAAGAAATTAATTTCCTCCACACATCTCTAAACATTAAGTAACCACACCGTGAGTCAAAACATCCTTTATGCTAGGCAAGACATCCTGCAGTTCAAATATCCTGTCATTATAACCTTGAAGGAACAGGGATAGATCTGAACTCTCTGACCTTTTGTCGAGGTGGAACAGATCCACTTCTGTGGGCCTCGACAGAACACCTTCCCAATGTTCTGGCTTTTTCAGTGTAAGGTCTTAGGGCTCTGAAGTGTCTCAGTCTCTGTGCAATGTCTATTTCTGTATCTCTGTATTTGTTACTATGTACTGCAAGAAATTTTCTGTTGGGGGTTGAGTGATGCATTAATCTTTCTATCTAGAGAACTTCCTCATAATTCTCTAAGTCATATAGTGACAAAGTGTGTCTCAACTTCTCTTTACCCATGACTGCCTTGATTTCCTCTTCATTACTGATGGGCAATCTTGATAGACAACAGATTCTGAGATGACATTTGCCTATTTTTAGTACTTACCAAAATGCCCTGCAACTTGGTTCTATCTTTTCATGGTTGTTGAGAGAAATATAATATATTATATTTTCCCTATGGGCACAACTGTCATTTATTTCTATGGAATCTATGATTTTCCCTGACTTTTTAACTTGTAAGGAATTGTCTAAGATGTTCTTGATACGGATTTCTTTCAAATTTTGCGTTTGCTGTTTTCAGCCTTCAGAAATATGATGATCATATTCTTTGCCTGATCAGTTGTTTATTTGAACAACCTCTCTTTTTTATTTGTAAGGCTTTCCCCTGTATTTTCCTTAGTATATGTTGTGTAATGATTTCTTCTGAAATTGGAATATTGTATCCTGCAGGGAAGTTCTTAAGCCTGAAGATAAACAACCCAGATAATCATCAGAAAGTCCTTGAAACTAACCTAATTTCCTAGGTTCCCGCTTCTCAGAGTAAACAAGTCAAACTGCAAAAAGACTCTGAGACCAGAACAGCTGCTCAGAAGAAGCAGAAGCCAGACCAGCTGGAGTCACTTTGTGAGGAGATTCTCCAGCCTGTTGAAATTCCTGAAGGCTGTCCCATGTATTCCAGTTTCTTTTGTGTGCCTTGTTATCCATGCTGGGAAGGGTTTTGGTAATGAAGCTGTCTGTGAGTCATTTCCACTCCTGCAAGTAACCTTTCACCCATATCCATGTGCATAATGCAATGAAACTTTAACCAAGTTGGACTTGGTAGTATCCATACTTTGGTTTGTGGTTGGGTCTTTATGGAGTCAGTAGACATGTGTAAAATCTCACAAAAGTTTTGTCACAGATCATGTAATTCAGATTGAAAGGCCATTCTTATTTTAGTAGAGCATACTGATCATTCCTTCTGTGCCTTTCAATTGTGTCATAACTACAAATGTTTGTCCTTTTGGAGTTGCCAGCTAGCTCATAGCTCTGTTTTTCCATGCATGCAGATATTAACCTGGCTATTTGTAGGGTGGATTAATTTTGATTGAAGTGTGGTTATTTTGAAAACCATGTCACACTCCACTAGGGATAAGTGATAGGTGTTGTCTGACGGACAGATGCTCTTGTTCTTTTCTTGACCTTCATTGTTGTCAGAGTTGACAGAAGTTCTTATGACTGTTGGGCTTAGATTGGAGCCAAAGCCTTCCACCAACTTTCCACCAGTACTATCAGGAATTGAAGGAGCTTATTTAGTGTGTTAAAATGTGCTTTGATAGCCCAACATGGCTTTGGTGGTTACTCTTTATTGCCCAATGGATTTAAAATCAAGGACATGTACCTCTGTGTATGTCTGTGACTGTGTCTATAAAGATGTTTATATGAAGGGAGAAAATCAACTCTGAGCATGTGTGATTCCATTTCATGAGCTGTGATCCTGGACTGAATAGAAAGTCAAAAGAGAAAATGAGTCAAGTATCAGCATCCTCCTCTCTCTCTCTGCTTCCCAACTGCATAGACAATGTGACCAGCAACCTCACCTCACATCACCTCCATCTTGTACTCTTTACCATGACACACTTCAAACAGTATGTCAGAATGAATCTATCTTACCTTAATTTGCCATTGTCAGATATTTTGTCATATAGGAAGTAACTAATATAGTCCATGTGCAGTCCTCGCAGGGAAGTGGTGCTGCATGTCTTTAATCCCAGCACTTTGGAGTCAGAGGCAGGCAGATCACTGTGAGTTCAAGGCCAGCCTGGTCTACAAGAGCTAGTTCCAGGACAGGCTCCAAAGCTACAGAGAAATTCTGTCTTGAAAAAAAAACAAAAAAATAAAATAAAATACATGTGTAATTCTTATTTGGACTGGGTGATAGTCAAAGTCCTGACTCTTCCCAAGCTTCCCCTGACATTAAGCCAACAGATAGAGAAAGGGATGCTGGGTAATTGTGAATGATGATAGATATATTTGCTTCCTACATGGCCCCCAATGTGCTCTGAGAAATAATTGTAACTACATAGAAAAAGATAAAACTCTTTGTACCCTATCAGACCTTTTCTCTGAACATCACCATAAAGAAGGAAGGTGATTTTTCAAGTTCCTCATTACAGTTTCACAGGGGTGGATGCCTACCATTTGTTTAAATGAACCTGTGATTCCTTTGGTAGCTGTTACATAGACTAGAGCCCTGATAGTACAGTATTTTTGTCTGTCTTAGCTACCTCTTTCTCATTATTTGACTAGGTTGGAAGGTTTTGAGGGATACTCTTAACTGTCTACCACCATTGCTATTTTTAGCTTGATGACTCAGCTTCAAAACAGGAATGAATACATAAAACAAAGCAAAAAATCAGAGAATTAGTTACTAAAATACTGTTTCTTCATCCCCAAATCCCTGAGCTTATCTGTTTTTCTCTCTTCACCTTTAAAAGCCTGCATATGTTTGCTTATATATAAAACATCAAGTTGTATAGCAGTAATGAGCCCATGGCTAAAGGGAAAGACCTTTCTCCCCTTCCTCTCAGAAGAATAAGAACAGTATATGAACTAATATAACATGACTAGATTTATATCAATAATTTCTTCCAGATTTTCTCAAAGGAAATTAACAGTGTTGTGCCAGAGAATCAATGTTTAGGATTCATGGAGTATGTGTTTTGCATTTTTCCCAGGCTGTGCACCTATTGCACTAACTCCAGTCTTTGGACAAACCATGAAAAGAATGTACTGCAATTTCTATTTGAAAGTTGCAAGAGCTTAAGTAACAGAAAAGGGGAAATTGGTATCCAGCAGTGACGCCTATTTAAAATCCTCCCTTAATTATACATTTCTCACAGACGAGAGAGTGGAATCTGCACAGAGTAACTCTCAGACTATTACACACTGGTTCCAATTTTATCCTCTCACACTCACATTCCACTTGGAGTTGCTCATGTTTCTCCCCCAAAATAATGAAGATAACATTTTGTCCTTTTTGTTTCCTATGTTTGTATATCCATGACTACCTAGATTCCAAGGCAAAGTCAATGGCTATGATTTACTCAGAATATAAGACTCAATTATTGGCAGTTGAAAGGCATACTGCCAAGGGACCTGATACATTATAAAATAGGAATCTATGTGGAAAGATAATAGCAGGTGAGCACATACTTTCTCAGCAAAATCATCACAGTGGAGACATAAAGAATAATAATGGTAATTCTACAAACAGCATTAAGGATAGTATGTTTATTGAAAAATGTAAAGTATCTCCTCCTGAATTATGAAATTTGATTTTTCCTTTAGGGACCAAGTAGACAGAAAACAGTTATAGTTCTCTGCACATCCATCTCTGTTTATTAAATAATTTATCTTAATTCCATATTGTGCCCTAAATGTTTATCTCAGGCTCTTTGTTTCCATGGGCTGATATTGCTGAAGGATACACATTGTTTGTAGGTCTATTCCTTATAGATAACCAGTCTGTACTTGAACCCTACATCAGTCTAGGGTTAGCTAGATTTATGTTTTTGTTTGCACATAACGGTGATCATACATCACCATTTGATGATTAGTTCCAAGAGTCAAGATTCATAAGTATAATATTTTTGGCATAAAGCAAGTTGATTTTTATTATGTGTTTATGTGTAAACCAGAATTTATAAATGGGAATTTTCTAAACAGGACCTGAATAGACCTGTTTGTGTAGAAGTAATGTCTAAAATAATGGAGATTGAAAGGCATCTAGGAAAATTCTCTGCTATTGTATATGGGTAGCTAAGAGTTAGGAAGAAAAGTCTTTCAGCTCAGACTAAGACAGAAAGGGTCAGCTGAAAGATTTGAACTACAATGCTCTGAGAAAATAAGCGTCCTAAAAAGATTAATCTTTCAAGGCTATGTGTAGAGAATGCATCTGAGGCAGAGGGCAGTGTCATCCCAGTTCATTCCAATTCTGCAAAACTGACATGACCATATTGATACTTTTTTTTCTGTAGGTGCACCTATCATATTTGATAAAATCAAGGTAAATTTGCAAATAGCATGTGAAGTTTTAAGAACTCTTTGTTCATTGCAAATAGCACCTGCAATCAGAAGATTAATTTCTAGCAATTCCATATATCGTATTGTAATGTGTTCTTCTGAAATACAATTTTATATTATATCACTGGAGGGGAACGGATTGAACTCAATTATTGCATTCTCTAACCTATTACTGAAATATTAAGGCACAAGAAAGACACCTTTCTCAACTAATTACCTTATCTCCAGCTGCTGAGACATTGCAGAGCCTCAATTTTGTGCTAATATTGGTAAAAAAGTCTCTCTCTCATCTATCTATCTATCTATCTATCTATCTATCTATCTATCTATATATATATGCTTGTGATGTCAGAGATAAAGAACTTATGAGAGAACAAATAGTAATCAGAAACCTCTGATCATTGCACTCATTTAACAGGAACAAACATTGATGAAGAAATAAAGAATAGAAATTGTATGCTTCAACTCTTTGTAGTGAGCATGGGTGATTTTTTTGTGGGTCCATTTGTAATGGTGCATTGTTATAGGTACATCCATCATGGCGATGGTGGCAGTCAGGGGCTTCTGAGTGACTGCAAGGGACCAGTGATTTGCCGACTGCCACTGGCCTGTACAAAAACCAGAACTCAGCAGAATCTCCCATGTAATACGTTTTGCAGTGCCTGAGCAGCCATTGTGGTGAAGGAAATAAAATGCTGGTGCATATTTGCAGATCAGTTTTTCTAATGTGGCAAATTTCAAAGAATGGCACACAGCTCAGATGTGTTTATAAATATGAATAAAGAAATTAAGGAAAGGGAAGGTCTAAGAGGCACAGGAAGAGTGGAAATGAAGGCTGGACTCAACTCAATAACAGACTTTCCTGGGGTCCCCAGTTATTCATATACTAATGTCTCATTACTCAGTGGCTGTAGTCTTCATAAATTATTGACCACATTCCTCCAATGTCCCCCTATCTTTTCCATTTCATTACAAACAGCCAGCAATGCTAAACATGAACTATAAGTGACAAGTTATAAGGATATGAAAATTAAGTTCAAAGAAATTATGACTATGAGAAATGTTTAGGGTTAATGACTTACAAAACCACTCCTGGGGGGTCTTTTGTTTAGAATGTAATGTTTTCCTTCTTTTGAAAATGGGACCACATATTCCAAATTGTGTTAGGTATAGAATCAACCAACAGATGATGATTTCCTGGCTTTGTAACTCTCTTTACATTCATAAGCAGTCATTTCTTTTATATAAAAGAAATTTCCCTTCTTCTTCACTCTTTATGTGAATGGTTCTTTGAGATTTGAATTTTTAAATTAATTTTAGCATCATGACTATAAATCACCAATTTTCAAGCTTCTGATTTACCCATGGTGTGGATTTCATACTAGATTCAATCAATTGGTCCACATTCTTTCATATCCTCTGTATTTCCTGATACGAGAAGCAATTAGATTATCTTGTACTTTTCCTTCTCAGATGTGAGCCAGCCTTTCTCAAAGGTGGCCAGCTTTACTTTTATGGCAAATGATGACTAGAATTCAATACCTGGGTTCAAGTAAGCTGACCATTCCTGGTCTGTTGTTATGGTGCCATATGAGGGCTGATGCTTTCCTTTCACCTTCAATTTTTTCCTCCCATATTGGTCTATAGCCATAAGTGCATTTTGATGTTCAACATTTGATGGACACATGTTCAATGGTAAGTTTATTTGACGGTATGACAGAGATGAAAATTTTGCCTCCTTGTGACCGTATAACTTACAGTGTATGGAACAACACACACATACTGACATCAATGAGGTCACATTGCTGGTAGTCATATATATATATGGCACATGCAATTTTATACCATAGACACTTAACAATGATTGTAAAATATATGTTATAAGCCTGAGTATTTACTATGGCATCTGATTGTCATTTTGGATTATACATATGCTACTTACAGAAAGGAAAAATGCTCACTCTGAATAAGTGTGTTCTGTTAGATCATTGGCAGTTTGGGCTGTCTTATGTTTTCCACATCTCTGGATTGCGTCAAGAAGCCATATCTGGTACTGCCCCACACCATGCAAGTTTGAGTAACACATCCTCACTGAACAGGAATAACCCTCACTAAACAGTTCTTTTCTCAAAATATATCCTAGTGCTATTGGACACAGGGTTGTATCTTTTCTATAAGAGTTAGAAATCAGGTTCTGAGGTTATTGATAAAGTAATTCCACTTATCCCATAGATTCAGCACACAGGTTTCTATCTCTAAGATACAAGTACAGCTATAAGAGTCCATGGGGTTTTGTTTTTAATCCCTTCTGGCAGACTCTCCACTTTAGACCTGGGGAATATACACATACAGTGGATGATCTTGGTACCATGGGTCCTAATAGCTACAAAGACAACTCCTAGAATCAAGAGCAGTGATGAGTTCTAATAGTCATTACTACCTTTTAATTCCAAGTCAGCACATCATGAGGCATCTACGGACAATAAACGGCCCCATTATGTGTCCACCTGACTATAGTAACCTTTATTTCATGGGATTCATTTTCCCATCAGTTTCCGTTACAGTAGGACACAGGGAAATTCTTACATAATATGGAAGAAGAAAGATACTGGAAGTTTCTCGATTGCTTTTACTGATCTTCTAACTCACTTATTTGGAACTAACAGCCTCTGAGTCACAGAATCCCAATGTCTTAGAGTCTTCGTCAGCTGTAATATGTTTGTGTCAAATTCATATACTTAGAATTGTGACAAAGGTCCCTGAACTAAAAGAAACTCATCACCATAATCAGAAACAACAATGACAGACATATGTTTCTGTCTGTCCTTGTGGAATTGTGTCTCACGCAGCAGAGCTCAGGCATGTTTATCTCAAGTTCCCTTCAGACTTGTTTCCTATGGATTCTGCTGTCCAGCATGGGGCATGGAAAGAAACATACTGAAGGACACAGCATTGTAAGATAATCCTTAAAGACTTCCTTTTTAGACACCCTACTGGTTCTGGGACTGTCACTGACAGCTGAAGACCGTACACAGTAGTAGATAGCTGGTACTATAGCCTTTCAGTGAAAACTATGTCAAAATCAAGTTGTCTCTTACTGGAGTTTCAAGGACAGAACAATGAGAGGTAGGGTCAAATTTCAAAGAAATTTTCCAAGTTTAGTAATTTTAAAAGAAATTGTTCCATACCAGGGCACTACAGAGATCCATGCACATTCTAGTTATCAACAAGGCAGCTCATTTACATGGCAGCTGGCAATTGCATAGTCAGGTTGAAGACTCATCTCCCATCAGGCTGGGACACATATGCAGCAAAGTGTCAGATTCCAAGGCTTCACCTCAGGTCCACAGAAGTCTTGCTTTCTTGTCCTCTATCTGTTGGAGAATTGAGGTAATGTAATTTGTCATGAAATCTATAAATACCAATTCTCTAGAATCAAGTTGTCAATCACTAGTTAAAAGGTTAAATTTCCATTATCAACAGCAGCTCAGTTAAACTGCTTGGGACCCCTGGGGCAGTTAATTTCAGATAGTGGACTGTTTCTGGTCTTTTATAATTAAGTGCTGATCTTTTCTTTATTGTGATATTATTATTATCCCTGTTAATGCTACGATATGATGCTGGCAGTTCAGAACTACCTAAAGAAAGAAAATGTATCAAATATTCTTAGGGGCCATGGGATATTTAGATACATCACTCTTAATTAAAGTTTCACTCAGGTTTTTAATCTTTGATTAATGGTTTATGAAATATCTTTAACCTTTTAGTATTTTTTAAAAGCCCAGCATCATCATAGAACATGGTTGTGGGATAAATGTATAGAGCAATTATCCTAAAAGACCACATTAGGAAGAGATGGTCAGACTGTAACTAGAGGTTGAGATCCTGATAATATACAAATGAACTCAAGTGAAATGAATACACACACATTGAGAGTAAATGGATTACTCTTGCTTAAAGGTTTCTGCAATGCAGTCTATCAGCAAACATAGACAGTCACTTAAGGAAATCAAAAATTTTTTCTTTGGGGAGGGGAGAGGCAGGGAAGGGACCAGAGAAAAATGTAGAGCTCAATAAAAATCAATATTTTTTTCTTTGGAGTAACAACCAAACTCATTTTTGATCATCTGTTGTGGTACAAGAATATGTCTTGAATTACAGAGAAAATTTCTCAGTTCTAGAGTTGTAAGAATGTTTAAAATCCTCAATAAATAAATAAAAATGCACACTTAAAAATCCTGTTAAGCATCATTGTAGTGGTTCGAGCTGTCCTCATTGTCTCAGGTATTTGAATGCTTGGTTCCTAGTTGATGGTACTGTGATAAGGCCTCGTGGGAGACACCGTGTCACTGGGATGTTTGGAGGTTTCAAGGACTCCAACCATCCCCAGTCTACTATTTCTGCCTCTTGCTTGAGGTTTAGGATCTGAATCCGTAGCTTGCTGTTCCAGTTGCCTGTGTGTTTCTATATGTGCCTGTTGTGTTAGTGATGGGCTCATCCCTCTGGAATTGGTATTTCCAACAAATACTTCTTTCTACTAATTACCTAGGTCGTGGTGTTTCATCTGAGCAACAGAAAGGTAACCAAATTAACCCTTCTAAATGTCTCAAAGTATGTTTTCCACTAGTTAACTCAAACACCTTTCTGGAATCCAGTGCAGAGATTATAGGTGACTGACTAAAATTGCCTTGGTTGAGTCTAAAGTCTAATTATATCAGTGACAAGGCTGTGTGTGTTCAGTGGTTATTCTTGCCCAATAAATTGTATGTTGCTCTATGGGTATTTCCTTGTAAGTGCATTTTGGGTCATTATAAGAGCCTAATATAATCAAGACAGCAATATGTTGTCAACTCCTGGGTGCATCACTATTCTAATTTAAGGTTAACCCTGACAACATTTGTGAGTCCTTAAGCTGTAATGATGATAATTAATCTCCTGTACCTCAAGGGCATACCCAGAAGGATGAAGTAATATATGAGAAGTATACACTATGCCACTGTCTGGCACACCATCGTGGTAGAACTTTCATGAAATTGACATTGCTATTATTTTCTGGCATATCTCAGTCCATGGCACCTTTCAACGCATGACCCAAGTCCTACAGCATTCCATCCCTGGGCATGGAAAGGACTTAGCTTCTAGCACTGTCCCCCTCTTCATGCACCAATACTTAAGTGATATTCTCACATTTACCTTTTCCAAAAGCTTGCTTATAATCTCTTTGGACTTTAATTTTTTTGCTTTAATTTTTTCTTAGATTTGTGAGTTTGAAACTTGATTATGATGGCCTTTTTTGGCTATATCTACATTTTATGTTCTTTTACCCATGATAAGCATCTCTCATCACCTGCCATGGTTCTCAATAACTTTTAATCCTTTTATTAACTTTTTATATTCCATGTCCCACTTTTGTTTTCAAGACTTTAGAACAGTAACCGAGAAAAGCTTCTGGTGACCTTGAAGATATAAATGGCTGATTTTGTGTCAACTTGATACAAGTTGGAATCATCAAACAGGAAGGAACCTCAGTTGAGGAAATTCCTCCATGAGATCTAGCTGTAAAGCATTTTCCCAATCAATAATCAATAAAGGAGACGAGCAGCCAGTTGTGGGTGGTGCTATCTCTGGGCTGGTAATACTGGGTTCTATAAGAAAGCAGCCTAAACAAGCTAGAGGAATCAATAAGTATCACCCCCTCCATGGCTTCTAGGTAGCTCTTGCCTCCAGGATCCTGCCCTGTTTGAGTTCCTGCCTTGATTTCTTTGAATAATGAATAGATGTGTACGCCAAGTAAACACTTTTCTCTCCAACTTGCTTTTTGGTGACAGTGTTTTGTCATAGCAATAGAAACCCTAACTAAGATGGAGACCTAGCTTAAATATCAACCACTGATCTATGACTAGCACCTGTTTCTCTACCCTAGGACTTTGCATTTGGTTCTAGGCTACCTTCCCTGGCTTCCCATGGCATCAAGTCTTTGGCATTTAAGCAATTTCATATGTTACACATGAATATTCCTAGTTAGTAATAACACACACACACACACACACACACACACACACACACAAAACTGAAATTTACCACTAAAGGAAACCCATGATCAAGAAGCCCATGGGAGGATTCATGAGTGCAGCACATAGAATATTCCTTTGTGAAATTGATGACTTGGAAGAAAAAGGGTAAAACTAAGAGTGTCAGGGACTGTACATGCTTCGAGCACTAAATGGTGGAGTTCATTCAATGGAGAAATTACACTGAAATAGGAAAAATGCAATATCCATGCATATGAACTCTAGGTACAATTTTGCTTTTTTCAGTGATCAATTATTTTTATCATTTGGGATAAAACTTTTATATTCTCAGCTAAATTTGAAGTAATGCAATATAAAAGTGTAATGATAAATCTATGCAAATCATTTTATTTCTTTAAATAGAATAGAATTAACCAGCAAGTAAAATTACCAGAGATTTGAGAGGAGAAAACACAGAGGATGTAGAATAGACTTGCAGCTCACTATTTTTCAACAGTTCTCTTTCCTGATGCTTGAACAAGGGTCCATTCATCCCACGTCTTCATATTTTTCTACAGCAATCCACAAATTGTACTTCTGACCATGAGTCTAGGTCTGTGAATACAGTTTCTATCCATCTTTCAGGTAAGACGTCACTTCCCCAAGGAAGCCTTTTCTAGACAGGCAAGTCTGTTTTATTTTCTCTTCCTTGGTAGTTCCCAGGATGTGTTCCCTTCCTAATAGTTACTTATGATTTATATGTTTCTCTTCTGTCGATGTCTAGTGCGTAGGGGTCCTGGGTAAGGGTGACCAATAAACCAGGACACAGGGGATGCAGAGCGAAATCAGCAATAGCAACTGCATGCTGTGCTTTATTAGCATAGGCATTTTATACATTTTGCTTACATAAGCTCAACAAGGAAGTGAACTTCGATGCACTCACAACAGAAGGGTTAC
>LOEQ01009845.1:5500-19249 GCA_001685075.1 Bramus lutescens | reverse complement strand
TGGATGCTCACCTTCCTAGACCTGGATGGAGTGGGGAGGACTTTGGACTTCCCACAGGGCAGGAAATCCTGACCTCTCTTAGGACTGGAGATGGAGGGGGAGAGGGATTAGAGGGAGTGGGAGGGAAATGGGAAGAGAGGAGGAGGTGGAAATTTTTAATAAATAAATTTTAAAAAAAGAATCAAGCATCACGCAATAGTACATCAGTCACCTTAGGGCTGTGGGGTGTCTTTCTGTATGCTGTTAATATGTTATGTTTTTTTTGGTCAATAAGTAAAATTGCTTTGGACTATGGCAAGGCAGGATAACACTGGGCAGGAAATTGAAGGAGAAGCATGTAGACAGAAAAACACTAGCAACTGTCAAAAAACCAGTGTACCTGAAGACTGGTAAAACCACAGCTACTTGACTTGGAGATTAATAGAAATGGGTTATTTTAAATGTAAGATCTAGTTAGTAATAATCCTACGCCATCAGCCAAACATTTATAATTAGTATAAGTCTCTGAGTGGTTATTTGGAAACGGGCAGGCAGGAAAGAAACCTTCAATTACATCTGAGTACATTTATTGTGATCCTGGAGAGTATCTATTCTCTCTGGTTAATATCACTAGATCTATAACTTCTCTAGCTAGTTAATTAAATGCTGTAGATCAGTTCAAATTCTTTCAGCTCTATAAAATAAGTTTTCTTCCCATTTCTAAAACAGGCAGCCAAAAATGACCCCATCCTTCATAGACTCATCACTTAAAGAACACAATATTAGTAACCTAAGATTTCATAATGCATTATTTCAATGACTAGGAGAATATGTTCTTTTTTTTAAGTTTTTTATTTTCTTAAATTTCTTTTTTATTATTTTATAAATAAGACCAATCAAAATTTCTCCTTCCTCCCCTCCTCCCACTTCCCTCCCACTCCCCCACACACCCTCCTTCCCACCCCCTCCCGTCCTAGGAGAGGGCAAAGTACCCTGTCCTGTAGGAAGTCCAAGGCCCTGCCCTTTACATCCAGGCTTAGGAAGGTATGTATCCAAAGAGAATAAGATCCCAAAAAGCTAGTACATGCAGTAGACAAATTCCAGTGCCATTATCATTGGCCCCTCAGTCAGCCCCAATTGTCAGCCACAATCAGATGGTCCAGTTTGATCCCAAGCTTGCTCAGTACCAGTCCAGCTGGAGTTGGTGAGCTCCCATTAGCTCAGGCACACTGTCTCATTGGGTGAACCAACCCCTCGTGGTCCTGACTTCCTTGGTCATATTCTCCATTCTTCTGCTCTTCAACTAAACCTTGGGAGCTCAGTCCAGTGCTCCAATTTGGGTCTCTTTCTCTATCTCCATCCATTGCCAGATGAAGGTTCTATGGTGGTATGCAAGATAGTCATCAGTCTGACTACAGGGAAAGGCCAATTCAGGTACCCTCTCCTCCACCTCCCTGGAAAGTGGAGAATATGTTCTATGTGCAGAATTCTGTATCCCCAATATTACGGTGGCTTATCTGAGATGCACTTTGAAATTAAATTAGGAATGTATTATGATCATGTAAGCTCCCATGCTGGTCATAAAGAATTGTGACAGCTCCTTGGAGAGGCACAGGGTTGATTTGTGGCAACCTTGTTGAGTGTATAGTTGGTATTATAAATAATAAACTCCCCAAACTTAATGAAGTAGTAAATGACAATAGAAAATCAATAATGCATGAAAACATGCTTATGATTTACTGATATTTAAGTCACCCTCACACTATAAGTTTCAAAGATTGCTGGAAAACCACTTTCAATGACCAAGAAATGATCACAGATAAGATACTATTGTGGAGGATGAAAGGCATTAAATATGTTCATTCATGGCTTAATATTCACCCAGATGCCTTGGTTCTTGTGGGAATGAGAGTTAATGGAGACAGGTCAGTTAATTTATAGTATAGCTTTTTAATTGCACCAACATTCTTCTTCTTTAAATACTGCTTTTCTTAAGGGAAAATACAAGCTAGGGAAGTGCTTCTGCCCTTGTCTTTGGTAATACAGAAGAAAAACAAATCTCCCAAGTTAGCTCAGGATGTAGACTCATGGCTGCAAACAACTTGAAAAGTTGAGAGATGATGTATGGTTTTCTAGAGTGGACTATGTGTCATTCCCAATGGGACATGGATTTTGTAAAGTGATTTAGGGAACCCTGGTTAGTTAGTAAGTATGTAGCATCTATGAGATAAACAACAAACGAATGCTTGTTACCTTCTTCTGTCACTTACTTCAGTGCTGGATTATTTTTCTTCATTCATAAATTAGAATTACATCTAGTTTAGTAGTCTTGATCCACAGTCTTACATTCATTTGGCCATACATGGAGCCTCTTTGCATTATTGCTGACTTGTGTCCATTATACTGGCTGTCACCACACTGCTCCTGCACTGACCACTTGTCCTGATAGATCCATGACAGTTTCATGACTACTGTAGTGACTTTGAGCAAACTCCACCTGTCTACTTGAATTCAACTCTTTGTGGTAAATTTCATAGACTCATTGACTGGATCTAGACAACCCAGAGTAGTTCCCAAACTTCCCCTCTCCACTATAGATTAAATTTTAAAATTTCTTTCACATCCTTATAACTTTTCTCAGAGATTTTATTTCTCTGATGTCTCCCAGGCTCACCTGAATATTTCATCTCCAGCTCACTGAGAAAGATAAAATGGCACACCAGTGACACTTCTTATTAATAATGTCTTTTGTATGTGAACTTTGCTTTTAATTCCTGAGATCAGATTATAAATTGCAACAGGGGCCACCTTCTGTATCTCTTCACCTGCCCTTGCTGTATTGAGGTGGATAAAGACTTCCTATCTCCTATCTTTTCTTCATTTTGTATTTCAAGTTCATTATATTCAGCTCTCTCAATGACCGAATGCCACCTCCAAAACGCTTCCTACATCTACAGATGTTTTCATCTTAATGTTGATTTTCTATTCGCATCAAAGAAACATAGACATTCCTAGGTGAGGCCTGCAAGGCTCTGCTGCCAAATGTTATGCCAACTTGACACAAGCTAGAGTTATCTGAAAGAAGAGGATCTCAACTGAGAAAAAGTTTCCATAATGTCTGGCTACTTCTCTCCAGGCTGAGAGAGAAAACTGGCATTGGATGACCTTGGGGGGGGTGATGTGGAAATCTAATTTATTATAAACTCTCAGGATTTTATGATGGTGACCGAAGCAAGAATGATTAGTAATTGAGGATTTATTTGGAGCCTGAATAGGCCATCCTCTTTAATCTGGCAAGGATTCCATAGGGGGGACTCAGATACAAACCCTTCAATCTATAATCTACCCAACCTGGAAGATGCTCTGGGACAATGGAAGTACAGAACCTGTGGGTGGGCCCAACCAAAGTCTGGTCTAACTTGTGGCTTACACCATATTGAGGCCCATTTCCAAAACTGCATGGATGACCAGGAATCAGAAGCTGCATCTCCCAGAGACCTATAAGAGAAAAAAATTCAATAAAATTATTCCTAACAATGTCCTATAAACTCATAGATTATTGTTTACCCCAATATTCATTTATGAGGCCAGCAGCAGCAGCTGATAGAAGCAGATGCAGAGACCCACACGCAAATATTAGACCCACAGAGAGAACCCAAATTAAAGAACTGCATTGGATCCTCCCCTTGAACCCCAAGAAAGAGGGAGAATAAGAAAAGGAAGAGACAGAAGACTCGAGGATACCAGAACTGGACCCATAGTCTTCAACTAAGTGGGGATCATAGGGTCCCACAGAGACTGAAGCAACAATTATAGAGTCTGCAGGGTTTGGGATAGGTCCTATGTAAGTATGTTATGGTTATTAGCTTGATATTGTTCTGAGACCCCTAGCTTGGGATTGGGAATGTCTCTGAGTCTTTTGTCTGCTCTTGAAACTCTTTTCCTCCTACTGTATCATCTCACTGTGCCTTGATGTAAGAGTCAGTGGCTAGTCTTATCCAATCTTGTTATGTAGAGTTCAATGGATATTCCTGAGATGTCTGCACATTTCTAAAGAGAATTGCAGGTATTGATGATGTAACAGTCATGTATATACACACAAAGATGAGTAATTATATATTTACTCAAGTCCAAATGGATTAAAGACCTCAATATAAATCAAATTGCAGACTTTCTTACATGCAAAAAGAAAAAAGAACAGAAAATAAAAGAAAACTCTCAGCCCTTTCACAGCCTTCAAGAAAACATAACCATCATCACCGTAAATTGGGACCTATCTGAAAAGGGACCCTGTTTTGGGCTTTCCTTTTCCCTTAAAAGTCAAAGATGTGTGCTTATCTGAACTTTTCATCCCACCCCGCAACAAATGTCTGAGTTATTAAGGTTGCAAGAGTCCCTGATTATATGTTTCTGGCATCATTCCTGAATCTACTTTTGCAAGTGTGATTTTGATTTCTAAGTGTGAACTAGCTACAGATGGGGAAGATGCCAAGAGAACTTTGAAAATTTGGACATATGTTCAAGTGAAGCCCAACATAGAAGGGCTCATTACAAGACTCAGAAGACACAAAGGGCTCCCTACACTGCTCTGTGTAGATGAAAATACTCAAGATCTAGAATCGTCTATATTTGGGACCTAGAATTCAAGGCTATTATTTAAATATGCCTATCAAAGAAAGAAGAGAAAATATTTCACTATACGTTTGCTTGGCTCTATCTTTCATGTATGTTGCTATAGGGAACCTGGATATCCCCAGGCATTTGTAGGCCAGCATTACAAGTATCGGTGATGGAACAGTCATGTATATATACAGAAAGATGAGTAATTATCTATTTTTCCCTCCTGATTTCCCCTCCCTTTATTAATTTCTATAGCTTTGTGTATTGACTCTACAATTTTATTACATTTATGTTTATAAAACATTTAAAATGTTTAAAAATGGTAAAAACATTAAATCTAGTGTATAATCCAACTACAAACAAACAAAACACAATGTCAAGACAGAAGTCAGTAACCGTCAGTCTTGAAAGAAAGTGTCTTTTCAATGTTTGGTGATTTTCCACTTTAAAACAAAAATATAAATTCTACAAAAACAAACAACACGGGGAAAATAAAGTAATTAACAAATACAAAAATTATTGCCAGAAGGCTGATTAAAAAGCCTTTTCAAGGTCCCTGCCTGAATAAATATGATTGACGGAGAAGCATTCACAACAGTAATGAGCAACAAAAGTAACCAGCCCCCAATTTTCAAGGTCATGGATCTATTAATGCAGGGACAATACTAAGGGACTAGAAAATATAATAGCTTCAATTTACTTGTCCCAACAATACACTTCATTGTGTCTTTCTTTCTTTAGCCGAATGAATTTCTCCAATAAAAAGCATTCTAAGAAACCACACAGGCATGAAGTTAGACTTGAAAAGGCTTTCCATTTCCCTCACACTGGGGACCTTACTCCTGGGTAAGGTGGGGGAGATGCAGTTGGATGCAAATGAGTCAATATTTAGAATATGCTTCACCAAGTTGCACAGGAGAAGGTCAGTGATTAGATAGACAGTGTCACTGTTCATTGGACATGGACTTAGCAACGTCCCCTGGGAAAAGGCCAAATCAGAAATGCATTTGAGCTTTTGAGCCCTTGGTCTTATAATAGTAATAGCACATTCAGTTCCCTATTTTTGAAACTTATATTTATGTGCTAATAAAATTTCACTAAATTGCCTTTTTGGCCTAGAGTGGTTTTCTTAATTTTGTACATCTTCTGGAAGCTCTGATAGGATTACATCCACTACTGGACTGTAGTCTTCAGTTTTCTAACATATATAAGATAATTCTATATTACTTTCTGAGCTAGAGAAGCCTGTTCATCATTGCATATTCCTTCTAGGTTTAATCCCATGAAACCTTGCATCACTCTGTTAGCCTAGAGAGTTCTCTGAGGCCTGGGGAGGTTCCCATATGCAAACCTCTGCTTAGAATATGCCTTAAACCCTTCCCCCACCGTCTTCACATCTTAGCTCCTTTAAGAATGGCGTAATAATGGTTATTGTCTTGCCGTTGCAGCAAAATGCCTGACCAAGGCAGCTTAAAGAAGGAAGGGTTCATTTTGTCTAGTGATATAAGGATCCAGTTCATAATGTGAGCAAGATGTGGCAGCAGGCATATGGGGCAACTAGCCAAATGGAACCACAATCCAAAAAGGGAAAGAGAATACTGGTGTTCAGCAGGCTTTCACCTTTTTTCTTTTATTGATGACCCCATTGAATGTGGTTCCCCACAGTTAGGTTGGGTATTCCTACCTTAATTAACCTAATCTACAAACGTACAAATAATAAACCCAGTGGTTTGTTGTGGTAGTGAGTTTAACTTTCGTCACATTGACATAATGAACCACCACAGCACCCTTCTGAAAATGCTGCTTCTTTTGTGTACCTGCTCACTGCTCCTTCATCAAGGGCTCATGAGCATCTTTGGTGATGTCATATTGAATGATTTTACTCTAACAGATTTAGAGACATCCCATGGCTGCATTGCAAAGTTTTAAGACAATTTGATGAATATTTGTTAAAATGATCTTTAATTGTCTTTGTTTTCTGATAGACTCATCATGAAGTCCTAAAGTTCTTTAGTCCTATTCCCAGTACCTTAAACCACACTTAAATATCCCAGCTAGAGACACAGCTACTTTTACAGAACTGGAATTTTTCATGACACTAGTACATTTCTTTTGATAGACATGCCCTGGTGCTGCGGGAGTACCTTCCGCTGCTTCAGCCAATAGGCGCTGAAATACCAGCCCACTGGGGCGTGGTCTATTTCTTTTGTAAAAAGAGCGGCAAGCCTCAGCTCGATCTCTTGGTTCCAGTTCTTGGTTCCGGTTCTTGGTTCCGGCTCTTGATTCCGGCTCTTGCTCCAGTGATTAGACTCCTTTCCTGGCTGCCGGTGTTCTGTAAGTTTCCCCTAAAATAAATACTCCTTTGAATCCAAACTGCTGTGTGATGGTTTCACGTATTACCCTGGTGTCTTGTATAGCAGAGAGCTAGCCCCTTAATACTGTAATAATTATTAGTGTAGTAAAAATGTTAGTACATGTATGTAAACAAAGGGAAGGATATTGAAAAGCAGATTGTGGCCCCATTTATTACACTACTTTAAACGTATATTGTATCTGTATGGTTAAAAATAATGCCAAGCTGGGTGGTGGGGGTGCATGCATTTATATCCTAGTGCATGGGAGGCAGAGTCAGGAGGATCTCTGAGTTTGAGGCCAGCCTGGACTAAAGAGTACATTCCAGGATAGCCAGTGCTTACACAGAGAAATGCTGTCTTGAAAAAGCAAGCAAACAAACAAATCGAAAACCCCCGAAGTCAGGAATCTACAGTCAGATTCTAATCTTCTCATTTCTCCCTGGAGTTTGTTCCTTTCCCACTCAATGCAGTCACTAACATTATTAATCTGTTAGTTTTTGACTGTTATTTCCCTACATTGTTGTTCTGTGTGTGTGTGTGTGTGTGTGTGTATGTGTGTGTGTGTATGTGTGCATGTTTGGGTGTATCTTTGTGTGCATATCTGTATGTATGAATGAGTGTGTGTATCTTTGTGTATGTTCTTGCAGTATTTTTTTCCAAGATAGATATGCAAATAGGCATGGATACTCTCCACTTTATTGTGATGGTAGCAATTTACACACATTATCCAGACCTTGTTCTCTCACCTGATAATACAGCTTGTGATGTTTTCTATAAAGAAAGACTTGTACCACTGTCTTCATATTGCACTGAAATTTACCAGAGGCCTGGTAAGAATTGTGGGCTTTCTCTCTGTCAGTGTCTGTAGTTACCATAGATGGATGTCAGTTGTCCATTGCTTTCATGAACGATCCTGTGCACTTGAGTGCAATGCAGTGTGACACTAATCTAAGGGCATGGTACTGTAAACTTTACCCTTGTGGAGTAAACTATTTTCTAATCTCTGGATATTTAGATGTGATTGTATCCTCAGTGCTGCTGCCTGCAGAGAATACTTTCAAAATGTGGGGAGTTTTCAGGTTTCTTAAATGGAAAATTTCAATTAGAGGTATAATCATTTGACATGGATTTGCAGAAAGACAGACATAAATTGACACATTTACTGTTAATTTGAATTACCTGTGTGTGCCCATGGATATGTGCATATTTTCCTATTCAAGTTTCTTTATTACAAATTATTTTTATTTTTTCTAGGTTTATTTTTCCCTCTTATAATAATTTTATTTGAATATAAATTGATAATATTTTATTATCAAATTTTCCTTTGTGTTTTGAAATTACTTGTGGCAATTTTCTTTCCATTAGGCATTGATAACAATGATGCTACTAACTTCTGCATTTTGAATCAACTCAAGAAAAGATTCACATAACCGTATAACAAAATTTATAACATTTTGTCCTCTTTCTTGTGTGTTTTTACATTTAGAATTGTATCTTCTCTCTTTGAAATGTAGCAGTGTACCAGAATAGATATTCTAAGTATGATTGTTGCATAAATCCAGTTGTTGAGATTTCAGTTCTTTCAGTGTGGTTTGAAGAACTCATATTTTTTACATGCTCAGACTATGCACTTAGATTTGCTGATTTCTCTTTGGTTTCTTTCACTTTTATAATACAATATGCATTGCCACTTGATCAGAATGAACTTCTTTTTATGAATGATAGACTCAGCCCTGTTATTTTCTGATAGTTCAGTTCCAGCCCTTCATACTTAAATACATGTGTTCCTTTTAGATTTTGTTTTTTTTTATTAATGTTTAGTGTGTTTTTAAGTTCTACAAGAAGCATTTATAAAACTGTTATTTTCACAATGTCACATTTAAAGGCTAAATTACTGAATATGTCAGTCCATTCTTCTCTGAAACCAAAGTAAGTTGTGTCAGTGATATTGATAGGCCTGGCTATGAAAGAGAGGAAAACGTTTACCCCATGATGGAGGTATGAAATCACATTGAGGAGACTCAGACTGTGTAACAACAAGCTTTGCCCTGCCATGTTGAGTCCCTGGAACACAGATGATGGGATGTCAGCTGTTGTAGAGGCCCAAGAGATCACAGGCTCCCAATTGCTGTTTTAGCAACTCCGCAAGTGAGCCATTAGATACTGAACCTGCAGCAGCTTTGTCAGTAACTTCTTGAGAGACTCCAGATCCAACCACTCAACTAAACCACAGTGAAACTGTTTTCGTGAGAATTACTGGTACTTGTTTGAAGCTGCTCCATTTTGGTGATTTATTAGATAGAAGTTGATTGTTAGTGCTCTGTGTCTTTCCTCGATCCTTGCCTATATCTGACTCAGAAGAGCATGAGTAAATCAACACTCTGGTTGATCTGGAAGTTCCTGAACCTAAGCTTGTCAGGTCATTGTGCCCTATAGAGAACAGGCACAGTCCATTTGGCAAGGAGAGTTTAACGTATCCTCATGATCACCATGCAGGGCAAAGAATCCTTCAGACATGTTTCTATACACTTAAACAACATATCTCTTGACCAAAACATTTGTCATCATTGCAATATATACATAATTGTGCAATAAAGTGGTACTCACATGTTGCTGTGAACCAGCAGCTGTTTAACTGGACTTAAAGCCCACTTAACAGGAGAACAATAATGCTTAGTCCTAGATCCAGGTTTCCAAGTATAGTGAGTTCGTGGACCTTAGAAAAGATTCTAGATTCAGTTTGGTAGATTAATACAATTCTCTACTACATTCTACATCTTATTCTCATACCTACAGACAAATACAACTAAAGCCCCTTTTCAAAGACACTCCTCTTTACAGCAATTGGAGATCATTACAGAAAATCACAGCTGAACACAAAGCAAAGATTTTTGGAAATCCAGCCCCCCACTGATACATCTGAATTACAGCTCCTCTATCTATGGCTCAGGGAACATTACAGAAGAAGGTAAGGAAAGAGTGTAAGAGCCAGAAATACCAGGGAATTTGCTGTGACATAGTCCAGAAACAACACTGTAACAATATCAATATTAATGGAATCATGTGGAATTGGGAAATTTTGCAGTGTCCCACTCACAAAGAACTACAAGCAACTTACAATGACCAGAAGAAAAATTAGTCATTCCTAGGGACATGGCCCTTTATCGGTTGTTTAATGCAGAGTGATCAACTCTGAATCCATATACAAATAAAGTATAAAACTAGATTCAGCAGATTTTATTTATATATAACTGTGCATACATCTTTATCTATATATAATTTAAATATATGTGACAATAATAATCAAATAAAAAGAGACTATCAACTTGAGGAAAGGATGTGGAAGGAGTTCAAGCTAAGAGGGACTGAAGAATGGGAAATGATGTAGTTGTAATACAATTTCAATTACAACTAACATTAAAAATAATATAAGAATTAAATATATATCAAAACACCGAGCATTCACCTTTTCTTTGCCTTTTATTTTAGCACCCAAAACTATTATATCATTTGAAATTTAAGATTTTAAATATATATTCTACAGGGTAGAAAAGTATGGTTTTTATCTCCCACTTTTACCATGAAAACAGAAAACTTTTTAGCAAGATAATATTTTAAAATTTCACAGTTCTGTACAAATACAAATCTCCAAATATATACAGAGTTATAGAAGGCCACATATTACCAATGATTATTGATGCTTCTTTAGAATACCTGTAATGACCTGCTCTGTTTTATTCAGTTTCTATATCACCTCTCCATGTTACCATGTATCTTACATGTCAACTATACATCTGTTAATATCAGGTGTCATAAAAACATAGCCTAGAGCTATCTGAGGAAATCTCAGTGGAGAGATGTCTCTGATTTGATTGGCCTGTAACCATATCTATAAAGAGATTGTCTTGATGGATGATTGAGTGTGAGGGACCAGACAACTGTGGGCATCACCATCACTAGGCAGGTAACCCTGAGCTGTTGAAGAAAGTAAGCAAAGTGTGAGATGTGAGAAATCTATGGAATGATTCAGAAAATTGTATCACCTAATGATTTTTGTGTCAAGTCTCTGCTGGGAGTCTCTGTCCTGACTTACCTCAGTGATGAACTATAACCTTGAAGAATAAGATGAAATAAATCCTTTTCTCCCTTAAGAACATTTTCATTGTTCATTGTAATAACAGGCAAGCAAACTAAAACACTGCCATTTTCTTTCTGTAGAACTTAGCATGAAATACCAGCATGAATAGTGTGCTCTGAGGGCTAACCACCTCTGTAGCCGCTGCCTCATTCCCTTGTCTTATGCAAAATTTCCCTCTCCTCTTGCTTCTGCCATCATTGCTTAGTATGTTTGATTCCTGCTTCTCACCCCAGAGTAAAGATGTTTTTGCCAATAAGCAATGTCCTTCATTCCTTTGGCCCCAAAGGAACATTCAGTTCAAAGGCACTTGTTCAAGGTGGACTACTGGAGGAAATAGTCCAATAGGCTTGAGCTAGTCAAGAGTGGAACTTCCACTCTCAGCACAAGACTCCAACACCATTCATTAGCAGGCATGCTGATGCGAAGGCTTACAGGGTAAAAAGAAGCCAGTGGCTCTCAGGGAGCTCAACTCTCTCCTAATCCATGGATGATGTGGGTAAAACTGTAGGCGAAGAAATAAAGCTTTAACATTCTGAATTCTGAGATTAAAGAGTCATTTTTAGAAGGTGTGATTTTTCTTAGCTGGATAATGCCTCCACCTCCCCTTTCAACTGGTATCTTAGAGGCACAATTTATGTACCAACTATCTAAATAAAATCTCCCTGGTCCTTCTAGAATGAGAGTCTCTGATATCATCTTTACATGCATCTTATCCAGTGCTTTCTTATTATAACAATCTTTATAAAATCCATCTTAAAATGTCCAATTCACATTGTACCTTTATATCATGAACAACACCTCATAGAACCTTACAAGACTTTCAATTAATGGTGGAAAGAAAAGCAAAATAAATGGACATTTATTATAATTAATATTCACAAAAGTAGCACTGACTGGCATACGTGAATAATGAGAGTGTAATGATTTATTCTTAAATCAATTTCTATTGTAAAGGAGGATGTTGTGAACTGGTACTTTAAGAATCAGAAATGTAGCCACAATGTGGATAATTTCAATTTTAAATCCTATCTCAACTTTATATTACTTTGATAGCATTTTAGCCCAAGATAAAATTACATTGCCATGTAAGAGGTTTATAACTCAATGGTATCTAATAAATTGAGAAAATCCACAGAATTATATTACTTTTGATCACTCTTATAAAAGATAAACTACTCCAAGAATAGCTATTCAGAAACCTCAATGTTCTCCTGCATTGCCTTCATGTTTATATGAGTAAATTATTATATCAAAATGTTTCGATTTTATGACAGTGATGGGGTTTATTAAATATGCTCAGCTCTAAGAAACACACAAAGGAGGAAGCTGTCTTGATGGATGACTCCATTGCTACAGGAAAATACACAGA
The DNA here is from genome assembly GCA_001685075.1 of Bramus lutescens. Taxonomy (NCBI): domain Eukaryota; kingdom Metazoa; phylum Chordata; class Mammalia; order Rodentia; family Cricetidae; genus Bramus; species Bramus lutescens. Next base: position 6,789 of record LOEQ01009845.1, on the reverse strand, counting down.
ACCAGATGGACTCAGAACATTACACGGCATTTGCAGTTCTGTAATTATAACTAACTACAAAAAAGCAGGATCAATTATTCTCTTAAGATTTTTTAAACATCTAATGAAAGCTATGTGGAGAATTATAATATAAAGAAATGAAGACAAATGGGAAATGCCTGCTCCAGCAAGATGCCAAGGTCAAAGGAAGTGTACTTAAACAAAGCTGAGGCCATGCAAGACAAAATCACAGCTAACACCTTAGTTGTATTAGTTTGTTTTACATGGCTGTGGCCAAGAACCCTACACCTACTATTCTGTAAAGAAAAAAGATTCCCTTAGCTTACAGTTTTGGAAATTCAAGACACAGTGCGGGCTTCACAGTGGCTACCATCAGGAGCTTAAGCTCCCTACCCAGGCTTCCCAGAAAAGAGTGGAGCACACACTCACTATACAGCTAATTGTAGCAGAGCTCAGGAGTGAAAAGTTGGAAGTTTTTCTTCTAAGATCCAGAAGCAGATGACACTGTCCACAGCAACCATCTCTGGTCATCACAGTACTGAAGTGCTGACTAGAGGACCTAGGGAAGAGGCAAAAACAAGAGCCTTCAATTTGAAAAGCAAGCAGCTAAATTATCCCTGTTCACAGATGAGATGATCTTGCATATAGAAAAATCAGAAGATACCAAAGGCAAACTAATAAGTCCAGTAAAGTTGCAGCAGACAGACACAGCAGAAAAAGAGTTTGTATTAATGACAAAATACTTTTAAACTTCACATTTGATAACTAAAAAACAGGAATAAAGTACAAAGCTGAAAACTTCCATTCAATGAGAACTATAAATGTTTATAAAACAAATTGAAGAGGGCACAACTAAATAAAAATCTATCATAAGATCATCGACTGAGAACACTTAACTTTCCCCCATGGAGTGTCCTTGGCCTTTCATCAGCTATCCATTGATTCTATATGCATAGCTTTATCCTGAGATATCGATCTTGACCTCGGTGTCCCCATCTTCATGTTAGCATGATTGTCTTCTGAGTTCTACAACTTCGGTGCATATCATGAATTCAGGTTGCACATGACTCCATCGCATAATTTTTCTCAAAACTGCTTTAGCTATCTGATCGACATTTCTACTCATTTTTCCATAATTAATCAATTACTATTGACACTTTGATTGCATACATTTCTTTGAATGACATGAAATTTCAATAATATCAATCCTTTCAGGCTGTGAGCTCCAAATATCCTTTATGACCTCTCTCTCTCTCTCTCTCTCTCTCTCTCTCTCTCTCTCTCTCTCT
>LOEQ01009844.1:4513-16070 GCA_001685075.1 Bramus lutescens | reverse complement strand
GTTATTTCGGGGTATAAGCTAGCCGTGCAGGAGCTGGGCCAGACGAAAAACAGGGCCTGCTCCCCTTTCACTCTATCACTACAGGTGGGTGTGTCTTTAAACAAGCACTCACTAACTATGTCATTGTGGAGCTACATTATTTGACTACATCTTATGCTCTAAAGTAAAATCTATTCTAGGCTCATTGGGGATATGTGCTTTCCCGGCTCTAGAATCAATCATATATCTGTAGAACTCTGGCTTCCTTTAATTAAGAATATTTAGAAGCCAAGAACAGGGGTATGTCACTTCCACATCTCAGTGGATCAGTCTGGCCTGTGTGTATATATTACAAGTCTGTTATATCTATTACTAAACACAACACAGCTCAACTGCTGCCTTTGATACTAAATGATTAAAGCATGAGTTCACACCAAATACCTAAATTTTCAATTGAATTCACAAGGTTTAAACTTTCTAATTGATCTACTATTTCCTTCTTCACTGGTAAGTGACTTGGTTTTCATTATACTTCATTTATACACCCACTTAGTTTGTTTTCCTTAATTCCCAAGTAGTTCCTTTATCCCATCTCATGCAGGTACCTCTTCACCTCTCTTAGGCTCCCATCACCCTCCTGGGATTCTGTTATCTGCATATGCTGTCACCAGCACAGGTGATTTCCATACACTGTTCAGACTCTATCTTGCCCTTGACTGTTGCCTTCTTATTCTCTTCCTAATCTAAGAGTAATGTTTTGTAGACTGAGTTGGGAAGGAAGGAAAGAAGGGAGGGAAGGAAGAAACAGGAAGAGGAGAACAGTTTGAGATTTTATGTTGTAGTTGCAGAGAAGTCCATGGCTTAGGACACAAATGATGAACCCTAAGGAGGTAAAGGAGGTCCTTGGATGACTATGCACTAACTATGGCTTCTCTTAGTATCCACTGTATGAAAAACAATTGGTATAAATTGTATGTAATCTGAATCTCTATAGTTTTGCTCTTTTATGTTCTGTTTTGTTTGGGGGGTTTAGTTTAGTTTTCTTTTGGGGTGGCATGAGATAAATAAGCAGTAAAATTACCTGCCCAGTGAATTCTGCCTTCCTCTTACAAATCTGAAATTGGAGCATGAAAAGGTTCATTATTGATTGTGGAAATGATGAATCTTGTTTTAAACCTTCATTGACATACATATTTATTTCTAGTAAATGAATGAAGATTTATTATATAATCTACATAGGATCCTCAAGCTTGTATTCTAGATAAACTTTCTAGAAATATATGGAGGTAAAAGGTGAATTAATGAAAAGAGATGGCTAACTCTTTGTAGCCAGATGTAAAGTGACTTTAGCTGACTGATAGAAAGCAGATCATACACTTTACTCTTAGTTGTGGGCTTCCTATTTTATCTATTTATCTATGTATGTATGTATGTATGTATCTATCTATCTACTGTTTTCTTTTTTCATTTTTTGAGACTGGGTTTCTCTGTGTAGCCTTTGCTATCCTGGAACTTTCTCTGTAGACCAGGCTGGTCTTGAATTCACAGAGATCTATCTGCTTGTCTCTACATCCTGAGCGTTGGAATTAAAGGTGTGCACCACCACCACTGGGCTCATGTTTCCTATTTTAAAACACCATATTACTTGTGTTTATTTCCCTCATGCACTCTTTACTTTTAGATTCCCAATCAGATTACTGTATCTCCATCACATGGCATAAGCTTTTGTTTAATGAAATATAATTCTCTGTATTGTGAAAAGCAAAGGAATATGAGCAAAAATGGATTGCACATTATTTTAAAGCACTTCCATTATATCATATGAAAGACATATCTAGAGAAAAATTGTATCTTCTTTTAGTAGCACAACTATAGCACACAGTTAGAAATAAAAAGTGTGCTACAACATTTCTAATTTAACCAAGAAACGCTAACCAGGACAGCTTATCAGCCAAATGCCCAGAAATCTTGAACCTTAACTCACTACTGTCATGAAGAAGGGCTTGATTATAAAATAAGTAAAGATTAAGAGTAGCCAAATACATATTACAGAGATGATGAAAAATATCCAAGAGGAATAAGAAGTCTTTTCATATTTTTGTGGTACTGAAATAAAATTTAGGTAATGGTTTAAAATTAGAGGAATTGTTCAGTGTTTAGCAGATACATATTGCTAACAGAGAGCTGTCAAAAGCAAAGAAGGCAGTATATTGTCAAATTACATTTTGACATCTTAAATTTTAGGATAAAAAAAGGTTTTTAAAAGGGGGATTATGCAGAGCTTTATAATTTCCAAGCTTAGTTGAGAATGTAAACTCTCAAGCTAAGACTCAACAATATTTGACTCATTAAAAATTTTTGAGGAATACAAAGATGAGCAACCAACCCTAACCACATTCTAACTTAGTCTACAATTCTCTCTCTGGTTTTATTAAGTCTCTTCCTAACTGGTCTTCTCAATTTAGTAGATGGAAGGATTAGTGCTAAAGTGTTGACCAGACCCATAATTCGTCATTCCAAACACAGTGTTCAGAATAGAGACAAACCTTTCAGGAGTTATTTTGGCCCCTGCTACTTCCTTATTGCTCATTAATCCGCATGATACGTTTCTGGTCTTTGACCTTCTGTCTAGAACACTCCCTTATGGCATAGTTGCAATGCACACCATACCTAAAGCAGTTTAGCAATGAAAGGGTTTATGTTAGCCAATGTTTGTAGTACCAAATGAAGGGAACCCAGGGTAGGAACATGACAGAATCTAGAGAAAAGACCTGAAGCAAAGGCTGTGAAGGAATGATGGATGCTTACTGGCTTGCTCTTTATTGGCTTGCTGTGTTTGCATCTCAGGACTGCCTGCCCAGGGGTGGTACAACCCAGAGAAGGCTGAGTCATCTTATATCAATCGTTTGTCAAGAAAATGTCCCACAGATTTCCTTACAGGCCAGTTGTACAGAAGCATTTTCTCAAATGAGGTTTTCTCTTTCCAGATGACCCTAGTGGGTGTCAATTTGACCAAACAAGCAAACACTTTCACAAGCACACATTGTCATCCATGATGGCCTGGAACACTCTAGATAGACCAGAATGGCTTCAAATTCACAGAGATTTGGCTGTCTGTCTCTCTTGAATGTTGGAATTAAAGGTGATCATTGCCATGCCTGGATGGTTTGTGTTGGTGTCTCTTGCTAAAATGTTTTATACAAGCCTGTCTTCTTGTTTTGTTTGATACTGTTTTAGTTTTTAAAGGCTGCATAGCAAATCAAAAGAAAATATTAGTGGCTCAAAAGACTAATCATTATTTTCTCTCTTATAGTCTCTGGGCCTAGAGGGTCTCTGTCAGGAAGGCCAAAGTGGGCAGGTGGTGAATAGCCTATGGAGGGAGGCAAGGAATCCATTTATCGGGATAGTGGCACAAGGATGGCCTGTGTGGAGAGGTGGTTGAGCTGCCCAGGAGTCTTGGGTAGGACACTGAACCTGCTGATGCTGGTGTGCTGTGGAGAACAGACACTGATAATAGCTCAGAAGGAGCCATGTAACTGTCCTCACAGTAGCAAAGATTCTGTAAAGAAGCACTTGGGCCCTCCTATTGGCTAGCAGACTATTTAAATAATAGTCCTCAAGGAATTGGAAATTCACCCAAGAATTCCTTGTTAGGGAAAGGAAAGGATGAAGCCCGGTGTCAGCTAGAGAAACTTGCCTCCGAGGATGAGATTCCACAAAGTTCTAACAACTTACAAGGCCACCTAGTAGGAGAGACTGCAGCTAATAAGATAATGATGAGTCAGTGATTGTCAGGACCACACTTGATGGGACTGTTTAGCTATGCATACTTCTTTCTATCCCTATATTTTGTGGCGATGCAAATATTCTGAAAATATCTTACACTCCAAGGGACTGGAACTTTTCCTGGCCCTCACATTCAAAGTTAATAATACACCTTGAAGTCACTTAAGGCGGCTAACCTGCTGTGTACTCAAGCTCTTTGTTTAACCTACCTTTAAGGGAACAATGTAACAACCAGCCTTCCTCGCTTTGGATTTCCCATGTAATCAACTTTTACTACCTAAGCTAATGCATAGCTGCAATTTTAAGTTATGTACTCTTCCATGTCCCTGACCCAGAATAATGCACATGAATCATTTGCTGAAATAAGCAAATACAGAAATTTAAAGTAGGTTCTTAAAAATCTACCACACATTGAATGCAACATTTATGGATATTGGTTGATAAGCAATGATGTTTGTCATCTGGGTCAGTTGGAATAAGTTGGAGCCAGTGACATAATCCCTTGTAAGACTCTGTTAAAGATTTCTGTAAAGTATCCCATCCTTTCTCCCATGTGTTGCTTCTGTACTATTTAATAAATACAGAGCAAAATTCTTTGTGACAGACAAAAACAATTCACATTCATAGATGCACAGATGGTCACACAACAGTAATACACAAGATAAGACAGATACACATAGGGATAGACACACACGGACACAGGGACAAACAAATGAATATGACGGCATTTTGGTGCAGTATCAGAATGATATGCCTGACAGAGCATGGAAGACACGGGGAGCGAGCATGAAGTAGAGAATTCAAATCTAGACTCACTCTTGGTTAACTGACTGTAAGAGAAAGTGCTTTTACTTCTCTCCTTAATGTGAAGCCAAAGCACTGTTGGAGTTAATCACTAATGTGTTATAATCTATGCAATATTTAAAACTAAACTTTATGCCAGTACCTTAAAGACATTAAGTCATTGCACATTCAGTAAATGATTTTACATTATTACTTGTTTCTTTGACTGGTATATTGAAGATGCATCTGTCTCATCAGATCTATTAGGGTCCAGACGTTGATCTTAAAATCTCTGGTAACCACAAGAAGAAAATATGAAGGCAGCATTCTACAAGAAGTAAGAGCAGTTCCTTTGGCCTGCAACATCCTCCTACTGAAGAAAGGTCAGCATTTTGCTTTCTGTGAAGAAAACATCTCAAAGTTTTATTATCACAGAGTCACTAATGTGTGGTGATGTCAGAGTTGAGCTGAGACATGAGTTGTTAGCTGACACAGCTAGTGTTTTTAAAAAATGGATTCATGTTGAAGTGATAATATTTTGGATCTATTGAATTAAATAACACTTACCTTAAAGACTAATTTCACTTCTCTCTTTTTTATTTTCAAAATTATAACTAGTGGAAATTTAAAGATGCATAAATGTTTTGTATCCATAATACAAATTATTTCCTTTGGATGTTTCTGGAACAAATGTCAAAGCAAGGAGGATTGTTCACATAGAAATTGTTGGCAGTATTAAAGAAGATGCAGTGAGAAAAGACATCCATCTCTCATCTTCTAAATGCAAAGGTTGGTGTGATGATGAATTTTATTTATCAGTTTGCCTGGGACATGAGGTACAGAGATCTTTACATGAGTGGCTGGGATGAAATTGGTGTTAGATCCAGTAGAGTAAGTGAATAAGCTGTTCCCCTTAGTGTTGATGGCCTCTCCAGTTGAAAGCATGAGTGTTATAAAATGAATGACATTCTGAGTAAGAGAAAATCCCTTCTCTCAGTTGCTTTCAAGATTGGCTTTGCCATTTTCCTATCCTGGCACTAAAATGAAATCCTGGTTCCACCTGCCTGAGTCTTGAGACTACCAGCCTTATCAAGCCTCCAGTCATCAAACTTACCCTGCATGTGTTGGGACTTATTGGCCTCTGTCATTAGGTGAACTGATACCTTAGATATACACACCCCTCTTTCTCTTTCCCTTTCTTTCCCTTCTTCGCACTCCCTCTCTTCTTCTTCATCTCTCCCTCCCTCTCTCTTTCCTTTATTTCCCTTCTTTCCTCCTTCCCTTTTCTTTTCTCCTACTCACACACAGGCTACATTTAGTTTTTGCTCTTCCTGTTGAGGCAGGGTTTCTCTGTGTAACAGTCCTAGCCATCTTGTAACTAGCTCTGTAGATTAGGCTGGACTTGAACTCACAGAGATCTGCCAACTTCTGCCTTCCATGTTCTGAGATTAAAGGCAAGCATCACCACTGCCTGGCTGCTACATTTCTTTAGGGAACTTCAGCAAATATAATTGAATATAGAAAAATTAACCCCAGGAAATTAATGGAAAATGGGTAGTTAGCAAATGGGAGATGTATATGTATTTAGGAGGAGATGCCTCCCCTAATGAGAAGAACTTAGAACATGACATTTGCCAGTGGGAATGGTAGTGCATAGGGGATGAGCTGGTGATGTAGGCTATCCAAGATAAATAGATATCTTGATGAGAATTGGGGTCATTGCTAGGTTTTTAGGGTTTGTGCAGTATGTCTTATTAGTGCTAGGAAGGACATATCCAATGCCAAGCTTTTTGGAATAAAGAAAATATCTCTTTCCCTGTCCAAGGGTGTTGACAGAAATTTCTGTCCCACCAGGTCCCACAGTCATTCAGTCCCAAAGAAATACACAGAGGTCTACAATAATCATAAACTGGTTGACCTATTAGCTCAGGCTTCTTATTAACCCTTATAACTTATAATAGCCCATAATTCTTGTCTGTGTTAGCCACATGACTTGGTATCTTTTTCAGTGAAGCAGTCACATCTTGCTTGCTCTGTGTCTGGCTTCCTCTGTGTCTGGGTGACGACTGCAGATGAGTTTTCCTCTTCCCAGAATTCTCCTGTTCTCATTGCCCCATGTCTATTTCCTGCCTGGTCACCCCACCTATACTTCATGCCTGTCTACTGGCCAATCAACATTTTATTAAACAAGTACCAGAAACAAATCTTTACAGGGTAAAACCATTGTCCCATAGCACAAGGGGACAGAAACAAATAGTTAATATTATATGCCTTAATGAGAGAATGCCCAAAGCAACTTTTTTGTGTGTGTTATAGTTGAAAGAAGATAATAATAAGGAATACTGATTTGCCTGATCTGATTCAAGGGACTGTCATCTATTTTGGTAGCTAATTACTTTTTCCTGAATTACCTGCGCCTCTCAACATTAATTCAACACTTACATGATTTCATTTCAGTTTTTGATACTCTTAGCTTACTCTTTTCTCACTTATATTTTATTTACTTCTGTAATATATGGTATGAAATATTATAAAACAGAATATGGGTATGTTTCTATTAGAAAGTTTTGTCATTTGATAAAAGTCTTAAATTGTTGAATGTAGAGTGTAAAGAGAAACCTTTGACTCCAACTCGTGAAAGCTACAATACTAAATTTGACAAATAATGACTCATTGAAGTTACCCTTTAAATTCTGGCTTGAGAATCATCATATTTGCATAGCATCTAGGTCACTTGAGCAAGCTTTTACACTTTGGGAGACTTAAAATTTCCATTGGGTAACTGGGTTTTGCAATCCTAAATATAGAATAATTTTAGAAATGCAAATTTAAGTAATTGAAATTCTATACAATACTGAAGTCATAAAGTGAACAATAGGATAGCTCTATGGTTATTAATTCCTAACTGCACAAATATCATAATTTAATGAGTGAAGAAAACAAGGCACAAATTGAAGGGTACTTTATGTCACCAGGTTCTTGGTATAGACTACATTCTTCTCCTTATTTCTTATAATCCACTTCAAGCTCATTCAGATGAGACATACAAATATATACTGTAGAATATAGGCAGAATTTATTATGGATTTAAGTAGAAGACTCCTTTTTATTTTTAATATTTATTCTTATTTCACATGTATGGATGTTTTATGTATATATGCACAACATGCATGTAGTACTCATAAAGACCAGAAGAGACTAATAGAACTGGAGTTATAGATGATTGTTAGCAGTCGTGTGGATTCTCGGAAATGAATCCAGTCTTCTGCAAGACCAGCAAGTGTCTGTAATGGCTAAGCCACCTCTCCAGCACCTTTAGGTAGAGCACTTTCAAGGGATGAGAACACACAACAGCCAAAGGGATCATTCTGTTGGAACCACATGTAAATATTCATCCCTGATTTGAAAATATTGTTTGTAGAAAGGTAAGAGTTGTGTTTTAGTTAGTTTTTTCATCAGCTTGACATAGCTATGGCCTTCTGGGAAAAAAAGGAACTTCAGTTGAGAAAATTCCTCATTAGATTGGACTGTAGGCAAGTCTGAAGGAATTGTCTTGACTAACGACTGATGTGGGAATGCCTAGCTCACTGTGAGTGGTTCCACTCCTGGAAAGGTAGTTTTGGGTTGTACACATCGACAGGCTGAGCAAGCCATGAAAAGCAAATGGGTAAGCAGCATTTCGCCATGGTCTCTGCTTTAGTTTTTGTGTTGAGTTCCTTCCCTGACATACCTCCATGAAAGGCTATAAATCTTTAAGGTGAAATAAATTCCGTTCCTCTTTAAGTTGGATTAGATAAATTAATGTGTTCTAACACAGCAATATAAAGCAAGCTAGAACCAGAGGACAATAAATGAGAAGAGATAATATTAGGACAGCAGTTAAGTACACAAAGTTTGAAGACTAATAGAATTACTACTAAGATTGCAAAAGGGATCAAACATTTGTACATGAGCATATTTAAAAGATAGTGGTGCCTGATGGGATTTGTAAGAGCATATGGTTAGCATCCAACCTCTTTTTAGACCTTCTCTCAGAGATGCTGACAGGCACTTCCTCAAGCATTGTCTGCAAGTCCTGACTCAGCTGGCTTGTCAGTGTCTTGAAATCCCACCAGGGGAGTGAAGTTACACCAAAGGGGTGCTGCATCTTACCTGGAAATTAGAGAGCCTGGCTGCAGACTCTTGCTGTAAAGCCCCTGCCCATCCTCAAAAGTTGTATGAAGACACCCCCTCCTCTGTCATGTATATTCTGATCCCCTTCAGAGACCCTGTCCTCTCTCTCTCTCTCTCTCTCTCTCTCTCTCTCTCTCTCTCTCTCTCATGCAGGGCCCTGAATTCTTCTTGGAGCCCTTGCATGCTGTTGATCCTCTTCTGTCTGCCTGTGATATTAATAGCTCTTCTAATAAACTACATAGGCTGTGCTGATCTGTTTCACTGCCCTTTGTAGTTAGTCGTTCCATCCAAAACTAACAGGTTTGAATCTGGCTTTGTAGATTGTGTAAAGCAGATGAGACATTAGTGAATTTATCTGGAATACACCATAGCAATAGTAAAAGTGACCTCCAAAGCAGATGTATTTAAAGCTATATGATTCTGTATAATTGTACCATTTTGTTTTTCCTTCACTCTTAAGTGAAATCCCCTGAGCTGTGTCATTTAAATTTACCCCTTTTTAGAATATTTAGTTAAAGTTTTAATATGAAAACTGAAGCCTTATAATAGTTCTACAAATTACATAAAAATGGAAGCTACATGATCGTACCATGAAGAGATTCCATAACAGCTAGAATAGTATTCAAAGTCCTTTACAAATTACTTTTAATTACTTCAGCTTTTGAATTTTGCTCCAGTTGTGCATTTTGATCAAGTATATAGTAAAAAAAAAGTACCTTTCTCTTTTTATAGTTCAGCTCAGCTGCACCTCCTTAGGGTCTCATTTTAGAGACTATTGAGGAGCTTTTAGGGTCCTTTTTCCTGGACCAGTTGTGTCATCTACTGGGAGAGGCCAGGGTCTTGCTAGCCATGTGACTTCCATGTAAGCACCGAGGACATTTTTCTGTGCAGTGACCTTTTCTTTGCAGAATGACTAGAGTCCAATTTAGTCTCTACAACCTCTCTCAGGAGTCAGTTGCCTTAGTTGTAAAGCCTTCTCTAGGTGTCCCATCGTTTTCTGGGACCTGAATGACTTGAGTCAAAAGCCACAATATTGGCTGTCCTCTTAGTCTCTTTTTCCACATTGACTTTAACCTGCAAGAATGACTGTTAAATGAATGCACATATGATCAGTTATGTAAGACTTGAAGAAGAAACAGTAAGTTTAATTTCTATTGTTGATAGGATACATCTAAAACTTAGAATTGTTTTGCAGAAGACCTGAATTCAGTTTTCAGCACCCACATGGCAGCTCAAAACCACCTGTAATTAATGTTCCAGGGGATTCAGGATCCTCTTCCAGCCTTCTCAGGCACCATGCCTGCGTGTGGTGCACATACGTACAGGCATGCACGTAGGCAGCCACTCGGAAACACATAAAATAAAACTAAATAATTCCTCTTAAAGAGGTTTTTGTCAAAAAGCTGCTAATGTATGAAACTTCCTATTTATCTTTTTCCATTAAACAAATGATGTTTACATTCTTTTGCTTTTTCTCTTCTTTCTCCAAGCTAGTTTGTGCCAGGACTTACTCCATATTGCTCAAGGAGTTGTTGGTTCCTTTCCTAGTTGGATGGCTGATAATGATGCAGATGCTCTTTAGGATATCTAACCACTCTCCTGTGATCGGTACTTTGAGCTTTTTCCCATTATACATATGGCAGTTTTGGAAAAGTGAACAGACTGCCAGAAGAACCACAAAAATTCAAATTCAGATTTTTTTTTATTCATTGATCCATTCAATAGATAACTATTATCGGGTATTGGAAACTAATGTAAGAACACCAGCCATTGTGATGTGATAATGAACATGGATTAATTCATAGGGAAGTTGTCTGCATTTATGAGGCATGGGCAGTTGATGTGAAATAAAGACACCAGGGTCATTGTTTCAGGAAACTGAGTTTTCAATCTCCTCATTCACTGTACAGACACTGTGCTCATTAATTTTTGACAACTTGATTCAAGCTTAGGCCATTTGGGAAGAAAGAACCTCAACTGAGAAAATGCCTCCCCGAGATTGTTGTGTTTTCTTGATTAGTGATTGATGGGGGAGAGCCAAGCCTATTGTGGACACAGAGCTACCCTCGGGTAGGTGGTGTTGGGCTGCATTAGAAAACAGACTGAACAAGCCATGCTGAACAAACCAGTAAGCAGTATACTTCTGTGGTCTTTGCTTCAGTTCATGACTCTGTACTCTGGCCTTGAGATCCTTGGTTTCCCTCAATGGTAGGCTGTGTCTGGATGTGTAAGTTATTTATAAATAAATCTTTTCCTCTCAAAGTTGTTTTTATTACAGCAATAGAAAGCAAACTAGGACAGACATGATGAATAATTATGCCACCAGTGATTAAAATCTGTGCCCACAGAACTGAGGCAGAGCTGGAGGATTTATTTAGCTGAGTAACCTAGTGCCCTACTTCCTTTATTGTTGTTGTGTAAACACCATGACCAAATCCACACAAGGAGGAAACTTCAGAACATCATTGAGCAAAGCCAAAGCAGGAACTCAAAGCTGAAGCTTGAAGCAGAGATAATGGAGAAATGTCATTCCTGGTTTGCTCCCAGGTTATGTTTCTTATACAGCCCAATGCCCCTTGCCTTGCGTTGGTACTGCCCACAGTGACCTGGACTTACCTACATCAGTTAGCAATCAAGAAATGTCCCCACAGACACGGTCAAATCAACAATCTGATGGGAACAATTCTTCACTGAGATTCCATCTTCCCAGAAGTGTCAAGTTAGCAAGCAAGGTCACAGTTAGGTTTACTTTTCCATGTTGATAATCTTAAATACATACGGGACAATAATGTATGATGTAGGAGGGTCATCTGTCTATGTGTTACTTTCATTGGTT
>LOEQ01009843.1:36193-51744 GCA_001685075.1 Bramus lutescens | reverse complement strand
TTGCCACATGGCTTATTGGGATTGGTAGCCCATAGAGTATATAGCCTGCAAGTGCCCTTCCAAGAGAGGAGAAGAGAAGAAGATTATTTAAGGTTCCTGAATAAACTGCATATAGAAGAGCCCGAGTGTTACGTCTTTCTTGCTGGTCGAGGTGGACGTGACACCTGATACTATTAATGAATCTAAGAACCTATGACTAGATAAGCTATCAACCCAGGCAAAAGCTACTACTATTATTCTGCTAAATCAACAGAGCAATAAAATGACTTCTGGTAACCTGTTTTTATACTCGCAGGTCAATGCATTGTTCAACCTTCATTAGAGAAACTTTATCTTACAGTATATAGTATTAATACAGAAAGCTACAACTATCAGATACCATACAGAAAATAAGAGACTTTGAAATGCTCAGCCTTAAAAATCACAACCTTTCCCACCAAGTCTCAGGAATTGATGCAAAAGAGGTGCCAGAAAGATTGTAAGGGCCAGTAGTGGATGACTTCAAAAATTAGCATTTTCAGAAACAACAGGGCAGAAGCAGAAAATTGCATTTGAACCCACAAATATTGTGACAGCATATATATAATAACTATATAATATCAATCCAGAAAAAAAATTTTGTCATGGAGTGGAGAAATGAACAACAAGCCACACCACTATCACCCACTACAAAAGAAGATATTCTAAATTGATAGCTACTGGGAGGAGAATCAGGTCTCTTCAATAAAGTGTCACTGGATATGTCAGTTAAACTCCAGGGCAGTTTCCATGGTCTCGAGGAGTTGGCCAACACGGATTGAACTTCATGTTTTTTTTCTTTTCTTTTCTTTCTTTTTTTCTTCTCTCTCTCTCTCTCTCTTTTGGAGTGAGAAAATGAAGTTGGGTGAACAGGGAAGAAGTTGGGGGTCTTGGGAGAGTTTGGAAAGGGAGGGAATACAATAAAAATACATTGTGTGAAATTCTCAAGAATATTCAAAAACAGAAAAATAAATCAATTAAAAAGATTAAAAACTGGAAAATTAGAGAATAATGTTTTTTTTCCAAAAAATTCAGTTCTGCTGCTGAGCTAGAAACTGATCTCCAAAGAGTAGGCACAGTTACTCTTCCTCATCTGAAGACAGTCCAGACATGAATTGCTGAAGGAATGGCTTTACACTTGTTGAAGTATTAAGTACAGTGAGAGGACATTCTGACCAGCCACACACAGGTATTTAGTAAGTGAGACAATGGGCATCAACTGGAAACATCTTCTGCTGCTTACCCAATCACAGAAAGAGCTCCTCTGTGCAATTCCATTTTCTGTACACCAACTCCTCTCCATGAGGAGCAAGTAGGCATTTAGAACACACATACACACACACACACACACAAACACACACACACTCATCTGTGCATGAAACAATATCAGGCCTTTAACATATTCTCATTATTTCTGAACAGCAAATCACCCAAGGTTGACTGCTTTATAAGACAGCTTTGGAAACAACAAAATCCTATTGACATATAGCGTCTAAAACCATAGCAGAGGCTTATCCAAGGGATGGGCATAGTCTAGGAAATACAACTGAATGTAAAAGGAGTCACTTAAGCACAGAAAGCTTACTATTCCACTTCTTCTTACAAATAATAAAATCTCCTCAGAAGCAAACAGCACTGACTTTTAAAAGAGTCAAGAATGAAAAAGGAATTGATGATAGATTGATAAACTAAACTTCCTCGTCAAGTTTATGTGTAGGAAAATCCATTATGTGGAGAAACAGTCACAAACAATTTTATCAACTGGAGAGAATTAAAGTGAGGGGAAAATAACTGTTTTCTGCAAATTAAAAATACTTTCCTTTAGAAGGTGGATTTCATGCAAATCAAAATGACTCTGAGATTCTGTCTTACAACTGTCAGAGTGGCTAAGATCAAAAACACTGATGATAACTTATATTGGAGAGGATGTGGACTAAGGGAAATACTTCTCCATTGTGGGCAGGAGTGCCACCTTGTACAGTCACTTAGGAAATCAATTTTGCATTTCTTAGAAAATTGGGAATCAATCTACCTCAAGATCCAGTTATACCAATATTGGGTAAATATTCAAAGGATGGTAAATCATACCACAAGGACCCTTGTTCAATTATGTTCATAGCAGCATTATTCACAATAGTCAGAAACTAGAAAAAAACCTAGATGCCTTTCAACCAAAGAATAGATAAAGAAACGGTGGTACATTTACACAATTGAGTATTTACTCAACTGTAAAAAAATATAATGACATCAAGAAATTTATAGGCAAATGAAACTAGTAGAAAATCATTCTGAGTGAGATAACCCAGATCCAGAAAGATAAACATGGTATGTACTCACTCATAAGTAGATATTAGGTATAAAGCAAATGATAACAGGCTTTAATCCACAGCCCCAGAGAGGCTAGGTAGCAAGGAGGGCCTAAAGAGGAATCCATGGATTTCCCTGGGAATGGGAAATAGAAGTGACCTCCTGAATAAACCGGGGGAGGGGTGAAGGGTCGGAATGTGAGGGATCAGGTTAGGCTGATTGGAGGTGGGACAGAGGGGGAAGAACAATGAAATAAATGTCATGATAGGGAGGGCCATTTGGGGGTCAGAGAAAAACCTGGTGCCAGTGAAACATCACAAGGATGACCCCAGCTAAAACTCTTAGCAATAGTGCATAGGGTGCCTGAGTTGGCCATCTCCTGTAATCAGATTGATGACTACCCTAATTGTCATCAGAGAACCTTCATCCAGTCACTGATGGAAACAGATGCAGAGATCCACAGCTGAGAACTGGACCTAGCTCTTGGAGTCCTGTTGAAGTGAGGGAGGAGGACTGTATGAACCAGGGGTTTCAAGGTCATGATGAGGAACCTTCAGAGACAGAGGACCTGAGCTCACAGGCTCTGGACCAACAGCCAGGGAGCCTACATGGGACCAGCCCAGGCCTTCTGCTTGTGTCTGTGACAGTTGTGCAGCATGGTCTGTTTGTTGGACTCCCAGCAGTGGGATCAGAACCTGTCCCTGGTACTTCAACTGGCTTTTGGAAACCTACTTCCCATGCTGGGTTGTCTCACCCAGCCTTGATGCAAGGGAGAAGCTTGGTACTTCCTCAACTTGGTGTGCCATGATTTGTTGAAACCTATGGGAGGCCTGCCCCTTTCTGAGCAGAGATGGAGAAGTGAATGGAGGTATAGGGGGAAGGCAATGGGAGGAAAGGAGGGAGAGGCAACTGTGGGTGGAATGTAAAATAAGTGAAAAATTTAATTAATAAAAACATTTATGATGCAAACAAGAAAAAAAAGACAGTGGACTTTAGGCTGCACTCTGCAGATCCTGAGATACAGCTGAAATAACTCAAGGGCCTTCCACCCTGCAGGCTTCTGCAGGCATTACTAAATGAATGCAATGTCTTGAAATTAAAATGCCAAAATACTATTGAATAATATTAATGCTGTTCCCAACAGATGCAGTTCAGCAAATTTTCTTCCTGAATTGTTTTAAATGCTGCAACCAGGGTAAGGCTCATAAGAAAATCTGATGGAGACTTTTTCCATACCAAGTGACACATTTACCCCTGAAGGAATCACCCATGGAAAAGCAGTTCCAATTAAGATTGCTGCCACTCTGCTGCCGGGTTTGATGTTCAGGTCTCTAGAGAAAAGTATTCTGTTGTGGAGAATAAATATAGCTTCAATCAAAACAAAGTTCAGGCTTCCTGTTCAGTCTGCCATCTATGGTGATATCAAGCTCTACTACATGACAAGAACTGTCATTAATATAAACCTGCATATATTTGAGTACGGCTTACACACACACACTCATGTGGACTTAAAACAACCAAATGAAAATCAGAAAAAAACCCTTCAATACATAAAAACATGGAAAATAAGGAAGAACTCTTACATGTGTGAACAGTTTTACATAATTGCCTTTACATATAAGAACATTTTTCATTTGCAATAATATCACTTTTTATTTCCGAAAAGCTTACAAATGGTAAGAGTTACTAAATATTTTCATGCATATAACACTAAAGTGTACAGAGAAAGGTAATTAGTATGTGTGTCCCTAAAAACACATTCTTGTCTGAACTCAAAAAGCCAAAGGCTAGAATCTTGGCTACAGGAGAGAAGAGAAAGTCAATACCAGTATTATTTTTCTTCTTTAGATGCTGATACAGCTGGTTCATAGCTGACAAAGTTAGCCATATTCAGATACGGAGTGTTCTAAAGAAGACTGCAGGTGTCATTACTGTTTGGCAGGGCATCTCTCCTACTCTGGGCTTCTAGAGCTTCTATATCAGGCTACACATGATACGGCAGGAAACAAGAGAGTTCCCTGGAAATGAAAATGAAACTAACCACCGTATACAAAGTGTAACCATGACAGTGTCTTTGCAACACATCCAGACCTTTCTGTCATCACAGCCAAGGCTCTGAACAGGAATCCTGTTGCCCTGAGTTCTCCTTGCTTACATCCTGACACTAAGCTCCTCAGTTCCTAGAGGTTACCCTGAGGCGTTGAGCAGCTGTCCTACTTTCTAGACTTCTTTTCTTCATAAAGAAGCTTCAATGTTACCTGCTCCTCACCATCTAGCTGAAGCTTTTTGTCTTCGTATTGCCTGCCTGTCCTAAAGCAATACCTTCCTGTTTCTGAGCGGCTGAGCATTTTTTCTAATTGGGAATGAGAGGCAGTGTCCCTGTCTGCACATCATCTTGCTCATGGCTCTTCTATTCCAGACTTGTCTGCAACATGAGAAAGTGTGATAGAGGAAGACAGGAAACAGGAATCAGGTGCTTGCACACCAGGGTATGTGAGAGCCAGTGCTTTCATGGGCTTATTCTTCTTTCTTCTATGGCAGATCTTCCCAGTAACAGTCTCCAGAACAAGGTCAAACACTCCCCCAAAGAGGTGTTGCTTGTTAGCTCTGTCCCATCACTGACTGTGCTGATTTGGTGTTCCCCTTTGTACGCTGTGATGACCATTAATGAATAAAGAAACTGCTTTGGACCCATAGCAGGGCAGAACTTAGCGAGGCAGGGAAAACTAAACTGAGTGCTGGGAGAAAGAAGGGTGGAGTCAAGGAGAAGCCATGCAGTCCCGCTGGAGACAGGTGCCAGAACTTTAGTCAGTAAGCCACAGCCTCGTGGCGATACACATATTAATGAAGATAGGCTAAATTAAGATGTAAGAGTTAGCCAATAAGAAGCTAGAGCTAATGGGCCAAGCAGTGATTTAAATAATATGGTTTCTGAGTGAATATTTTGGGGCTGAGCTGCTGAGCAGCTGGGAACCAACAAGTGGCCTTTTCACAACAGTGTGCTGCAATCCCAGCAACTCTGTGGCTGTGCAGGGATACAACAAGGGCGGTAACACATCTTGAGGCTTGTTCAAGCAATTTGTAAGCAGTGTGCAGACAGCAGAGGAATGCTTTCTACAGAGCGCAAAGACAAGTATAGGCCTGTGAGATGCGTGCTTGCGGTGATATAGAAATAGTGCACCCATGTTTGGAGGAGCTATTAACATTGGTGGAAATTTTGACTTTTCTTCAATACTTCCTGGATAAAATCTGTGGGATGATCTTAAGAAGGCTGTACTTTAGAATTGTGTGTAGGAGAAACACACACACACACACACTGTTGCACTTAGCACTATTCATTCATCACTCCCACTCTGTACTCCAAACTTCTCTCCAAGACAGCAGTGATTTTTCAGACACTTAAAATACTTGTAGTTTATACTATGCCTACTACAACCAGCTAAACATATAATCAACTGTCAGCGTGTGTGGATGTACATGTATGTGTATATATTTCTCCTAAGCACAGCTCTGAAGTGTGTGTGTATCATATTATATGTGATATGTACATACACAGAGGTTAATAACCATCACTGAGAGTTCATAATGATGAGTAACCATGAAGAAATAAAGAAACCATGCTTTCATTTATGCTACTCCATTCCAGATTACTCTTTGCTCAGCACCATTTCAGCTTCACAGGTGAAAAGGTATCTTTACACATTTCCCAAATATGCTACAATGCATTGTTTTTCCATCATCTATATCCCAGTTTCAAGGCTAAATGGATTTATTACAAAGTCATTTTTGAGAGAGGGTCTCACTATGTAACCCCGGGTATCCTGGAATTGGTAATGTGGGCAATGCTGACTTCAGATTCACAGATATCTACCCATCTCTTCCTTCTGAGTGCTAGGATTGAAGGCGTGGGCTACCACATCTGACTACAAAGTCATTTTAATATTTAGGAACCTAAAGTTCCACTGGGTAGTGGTGGTACACACCTTCAATCCCAAACTCACAAGAGAGGCAGGTGCATCTCTGTGAGTTTGAGGCCAGTCTAGTACACAAAGCAAGTTCTAGGACAGCCAGGACTACATAGAGACACCCTGTCTCAAAAAAGAAAGAAAGATAAAAAGCGAAAATCCATTGTTCTATCTCATCTTCCAGTTTGTATCAGAGTAATGACATGGAACAAAAATGAAAACTCCAACCTCACGGACACGGGAGCCCTTATCCCCACTACACACACACACCCACACACATACATACAAACACCCACATACACACACAAACACACACCCACATACACCCCCCACATGCACACACACATACACACACAAACACACCCCCACATACACACACCCCACACCCACACACATACACACACACACACAGCAGGCTGAAGAAATGGAGTAGTTTTCAAACATCTCCAAGTACTTCTGTGTCTCCTTCAACAAGATGACAAGATGCAGCAAACATGACATGTCTCTTTCTTGATGGCATTCAGAAAAGGACAACAGACTTGGAATCAGGAAGAGGTTCCAAGCATGAATAACTAAGTCAAAATACACAAGGAAAAGATTTTATTCAGTCCATTGCACCTCCTTGATCTCACTGTCTCTTTTGTTTTGTTTTTGGGACAGGTTCTCTTTATTTAGTCCACACTATCCTGGAATTTGCTATGTAGATGAAACTGGCCTAGAACTCAGAGTTCCTCCTGCCTCCGCCTAGAATTTAAAGTTTATGCCACCATACACAAGAGATTTTGCTGCCTTTCAAGAGAGATAACCATATTCCTTAAAGTTGTTTTACAAATTTGGTCAAAGAGTATCCTTACAGTGCCTAACACTGTGTTCTGGCTGCTTTACAGTGTCCTATGAGAGTGATGCTCCTTTCTGTCTTGTCAGGACCCAATATGAACGACGAAGTTGATAATGTGTTTTCCAGCCTCACTACCTCTCTGTGAATACTCTCTAGAATAGGCCTCTGGTCTTGAGAAGGATCCAGGAGAGGTCCGAGGTCTTGTTTTCCTTTCCTTTTTAAAAAATGTCTTTGTGTTTTCTATGTATATTTTCTTCTATTGCTGTGACAGTGCCATGACCAAAGGCAACTTGTGGAGGAAATGATTATCTCATCTTACAGTTTACAGCCCATCATGGAGGGAAGTCAGGGTAGGAAGTCAAGGAAGGAGTCTGGAGGTAGGAAATGATGCAGAGACCAAGGATTGCTGCTTACTGGATTTCTTGCTCTCCATGGCTCACCCAACCTGCTGTTTGAACATCACCTTTGCACCCTGAAGCAACTGCTCAGAGGAGGCACCACTCTAGTATGCTAAGCTTTCCCACATTAACCACTAATGAAGAAGGTGCCCTCAACAGAACCATCCGAGGAAGATCTTTTGTCAATTAAGGTTCACTCTTCCCAAATGACTTTAGTTTGCATCAAGTTGACAAAAATCAACCACTACAACTTATCCCCTGTCCACTTGATACAAACCCTTCTCACTGGTAAACCATGATCTTTTCCTTTCTTGTTCCTCCCCTCAAGATCTCATTTAATATCACAATATAAAACATAGCATAACTTTACAATTCCTACTTTAAAATTTCAGTCTTTTTTAAGTCTCCATCACTGCAAAGTGCCTTAACTATGGACTCCTGTAAAATAAAAAATAACTTACTTACTTCCAAGAGAGCAAAAACAGGACACAGTAACAATTGGATCAAAACAAAACCAAATTCCAATAGTGTAAATCCAATCCTGTAGCTCAGTGCCCAAGATCTTGGACTCACTCAATATCTTCTGAGCTCCAAAGAGCTTGGACAGCTACACCACCCTGGCTCCAACATCTGCAGCACACACCACTTGTCTTATAGGTTCAGGCAGATTCCATTCCGCACCTGCCATTGTCCTTCCACAGTCCTGCCATCTCAAATATCTAGGAGCGTTCACTACAAATGAGGCTGAACCCTCACCTGGGCCTCTCTTCAGGGACTCGGACCCTGCCACGCAGTGCCAAGCCTCAGTTTCTCTCCATGAAGTGTGGGTTATTGACTTTATATAAGAGACAGAAAATGCAGATTTCACAATGGTGTTAAGAGATAAATATAGACGGGAAATGATTTAGAACTAATATATTAGTTTATATGTGTAAATCAAAAAGCATAAATATATTACTTACTAACTTCACTAAAAACGTTTGGCAATTCTGTATAATAACTGCCTGCCTTAATTTTCTAAGATATGAAATTTGACTAGACTAATCTTGAATTTTCATACACCATCCTCTCTCCTCCTTTGTTCCTTTTACTCAATGCATGCTGCTTTTGTCTCTTTTATTTACATTCTAAATGACAGATTTTTCTTAATCATTCTAAGACATACATCACAAACTCTACTGGATAAAAAAACAACTGAACAACATCATTCTTAATTTTTTTACATGTATAGTATTCTGTCTTCATGTCTGCCTGAGTATCACTTGTATGCCTGATGCCCATGGAGACCAGAAGAAGGCATTGAATCATTTCCTAGGACTGGAGTTGGGAGGTGTCATGTGGGTGCTGAGAATTGAACTGAACCTGGATCCTCTGGAAGAGCACCTAGAGCTCCTAACTGCGGAACCATCTCTTCAATCTCAAATATCATACATTCTAATAATCAATTAAAGAAAATTCAGAAGAAATATAAACCTTCCCACATTCTTCAAGAACCAAATAACACATTCTCTATGAAATGCAGTGCTGGTGGTCCCTGGTGATCATGTACCTCACTTTTGTGTGTGTGTGTTCTACTTCTGCAATAATTCCCCAATCTTCCTGAGGCTTTCATACTGTTGTGTTGGATAGTTTATATTAACCAGACATAAGCTACAGTCATCTAAGAGGAAGGACCCTCAATTGAGAAATGCCTCTAGAAGATCAGGCTGTAGGGAAGCCTGTAGGGCATTTTATTAATTCGTGTTTGATATGGGACAGCCCAGCCCACTGTAGGAGGTTAAACCCCAGGGCTTTTGATCCTCAGTTATATGAGAAAGCAGGATGAGCAAGCTACGGAGAGCAATCCAGCAAACAGCACCCCTCCACATCAGATCCTGGCTCTACGTTCCTGCTCTATTTGGATTCTTGGCCGGACTCCTTTCTACGATAAACAGTGATATGGAAGAGTTAGGAAAATAAACTCTTTCCTCCCCAAGTTTCTTTCAGTCATGATGTTTCATCACAGCAATTTGCCTAATACAGAAATTGGTACCAGGAGTAAGGTATTGCTACAGCAGACCTGACCATGTAGCTTTAGGAAGACTGTAGATTGACTTTGGAATTTCAGACTGGAAAAGCTATTGAGTGTTGAGAGCTTAGCAAGATATTCTGTAGGAGATAAGGATATCAAGAGAAATGCAGACAGTGGACAACTGGCTTATGAAGTTTCAGAGGTAAGCAAGGATTCTACTGAGCCATTTGCGTGCAAAATCTGTGGTGTATGGCCAGCTGATTCTGAAGAATCACTTGTCATTGACAAGAGATTAGAACTACTAAAGAAAAACCTTTGCTTTGCTAGAATAATGGAAGTTGGTCAGCTGGGCCTGAAGAGTTGGTCGTGATATTAAGAAGACAACAGCACTATGGAAATGCAATCTTTCTGGAAATAGTTCTTTAGATTCAGCACAGAGCAGCTGTGTTCAAAAGGTGGCCAATGTTGTACTTCATGTTGGAAGAAGTTGGTATTATAAGAGTCACCCAGGTGGTAATGGTTTTGAACGTATGAATGGGTCATGTTACTTTGTGACAGGGCTGGAGTCCGTGAAGTGAAAACAGTGAGAATGTAGCCCAGTTGCAGCAGGAGACCCAGCATTTTGGAAAACTTCCAAGAACCTCTAGCAGCCATGGATTGGAACTTGCCTAAGCCTACTGCACAAACTGTGTGTGCTGTGGTAAGCCCTTTGGAGGAACCTAGAGCATCATGAATTCTAGAAGTCTGACACTGAGATTTATGTTGTTAGACTTAGAGGTTTGCTTTGTTTGGATTAAGAATGTGCCCTGGTCCTTCCCTCTTGGAGTAGGAAAGTATTTAAATTATTATTGGTTTTACAGAAGTCCACATTTGAGAGACCTGGAATTATTAAAGAGATTTTGAAGATTTAGAGACCGGATTTTTAGAGAAACTTTATCTTTTAAAAGAAATGATATTGAATTTGTGTTTGTAAGTCCTGTAGGGCTTTTACATTTGTAATATGTTTAATATTGTGATAGTTATTAATATGAGTTATTAGGGATAAACTGAAAATGGAAAGGTTATTGTTAAATAGTGTGTGTCAAGTTGACAACAGGTTAATTGTGTTGGCTAATTTAATGTCAACTTGATACAAGTTACAATCATCTAAGAGAGGGGAGCCACAATTTAGAAAATGGATCCATAAGATCAGGCTGTAGGCAAGCATGCAGGGTATTTTCTTAGTGATAGATACAGGAGAATTGCTACCCATTGTGAGAAGTTCTACTCCTGGGCTGGCCCTGAGTTCTAAGAAAGCAAACTGGGTAATCCATGGATAATTTTTCAGTAAGCAGCATTATTCCATGGCCTTTGTATCAGCTCCTGCCTCCAAGTTCCTGTCCTATTTTGAGTTCCTGGCATGCCTGCCTTCTATGATGAACTGTGATGTAGACAGAAAGTCAAATAAACATTTTCCTCCTCTACTTGCTTTTAATCGTGGTTTTTTTTTTAATCACCAATAGTAACCCTATGACAAATGTTTTGATTTTTTTCTTTGTGGATGTGGATATTGTTCACTCTACCACTGGACTATAGCTCTTTCCCTATTTTGCTCTTTTTTCCAGACAATAAAGCCATAGTTGAGACACTGAGCTTAAGTGATAGCAAGAATTCAACTAACTGCAAAATTCTCCTTATGGCAGTTATTTAGGAGAAAACAATCTTAGCAAGCACATAGTTCAGATTAAATACTATGTTTACTAGATAACATTAAAAATCAAATGGCTCTATTCACGTTTCCATTGCTTCAATTATAAAATTAGATAGATATAAATTTTTTAACCATTAAAATGAACAATATATAAAGCAACTAAATATCATCCATTGGCAATAAATTTCTTTGGTTAGACACAGTCAGTAAGCAAAGCTGCTCATGTCACATTTGCACCATACCTGTCCTGTGTAGGCAAACTCCAGAGCCTGCTTTAAACCCAGGCTGGTCACGCCTCGTAAATTTACTTCATCAGCTTCACTCTCCACCATACAAAGACTGAACATGGCCTGAAATGTGGAGAGAAAGAAAGAAAAGAGTGAATTATGAGATCTAAAAAGCAAGAAAGACAATGTCCTAGGGAAACTGGGATGTAAAGGTTTTCAGTTAAAATGTAATTCTGGTGTCCAGATCACTTCCAAAAAGCTTCATTTGCACAAGCCTCGACTCCTATCCGGTAGCTAAACAGTTACAGTAAAACACACCACACACACACACACGCACACGCACACACACACACACACACACACACACACACAAACACCATCCACAGATAAGGGAGTATTACTGTACATATGAATGAGATCCATACCCAAAAAGGGAAATGAGCATATACATGCCCACCATAACATTATTCATGCTATCCAAGGAATAGAAATAACTTCAAAATTCATGAATTACATATTCATATTCACCTATGCTAAAGGAAACTACTCAGCCTCTGAAAAGAAGGAATTTCATTTCACACATCCTAGAGAATTAAGAGAAATAAGCCAAAGACAGACAACAAAAAGTTCTCATTCATATGTGGAAACTAATAGTCAAGCCTGGGTGCAGAAGGCAGAAGAGTGTTGCCAAGGGCTGGGATGAGGAGAAAATGGGGAGATAGGACTCAAAAATTACAAAGGTTCATTTACTCAAGATGCAAAGATCCTAAGGAGCTAATGCACAGCAATGTGACTCCAGTTAACAATGATGTATTGTATCACTAAAATTTCCCAGAAGTTTAACTGGACTCCCTCAAAGGGTGAGGGGAAGGCAGGAGAAGAAAAGAAGGGGGCAGAAAGAGGGTGGAGAAGAGCTATGGAAAGAGAATATAATATCTATATAATAGCTACATTAGCTTGACTGTGACAACTCCTCAATGTGTAAATCTATGAATATTTCATTTTGTACCCTTGCAATACATGCATATTTTATTTTTCAATAATATTTCAATAAAACTGAAAAGGGAACCGAATTACGTGTCATCACATTACTCTCAAGGTGGTGGGGCACAGTGCAGAGGGCCAACCTGAGTATGGACATTTCAGCATGAGGTTGGGCAAGCACGTACCATCTTGGTCAGCTTTCTCATCTGCAGAATGGGACTAAACACTATCCATTTCATGGAGGTGGGGTGGAAGGGGTTGCTCAGTGGTTAAAAGAACATACTGCCCCAGATCTTAACCTCCCCCTCAGCTCCTCCAAACCCAGTCTCCCAGTCTCATTTAGCCCCAGCTATGGGATTGACCACCTCCAGCAGCCTCCCTCCTGCCCCACTTCTGAGTGAATCACACACATCTTCTCATGCAAACTTCCTTCCCGCAATGCATTGCTTTGTCACAGCCCTCAACTCTAACAGGCTTTCTCTGGGAGCGCAAGGGCCACTTTAGCCCGCAAAGCAGGTGGGGCAACTGCAGATCTTCCCCTCTCTCTCCATTCCTCCAAGTGCCATCTCCAAGCCTCATCTCAGCCTCTGTAGCTAACAAGCTACTGTGTTTCCCTCACTTTCTGTCTCCATTCCCAAAGGACTCAGGAGATCCTGGTGGAACACCCTGTTTTCCTCCTTCCTGTGCACCCACTC
The DNA here is from genome assembly GCA_001685075.1 of Bramus lutescens. Classification (NCBI taxonomy): domain Eukaryota; kingdom Metazoa; phylum Chordata; class Mammalia; order Rodentia; family Cricetidae; genus Bramus; species Bramus lutescens. The sequence goes on along the minus strand of LOEQ01009843.1, from coordinate 38,611 downwards.
AGCCCCCTCAACCTAGCGATTTCCCACTCCAAAGCGATAGCTTCAATACCTAGAAATAAAGACACATTTTACCTGGAACACCCTCTTGCCCCTGCATGGACAAACCTATCAGGATTCTGGAAGAATTTTCCTACCATACAACACACAGCCACCTCACTGTCCTAAAAACCAAAGAGGAAACAGAAACCAAGAAACAAAACACTCTTACCAACAAAGACAAGACTAGATATCAGCACCTAGATTTACAATCTTCCCAAACCAAGAAGCCTAGATACTATTATAGAAACGCAATCAATAATACTTAGTACAATATGTCTTTACTAGAGCCCAGCAACCTGATCACAGCAGGCCCTGAGTATTGCGGCATAGGTTAAGCATTAGGCAAAGACCATAATCAGCCTTTATGAATATGACAGAGGTCCTTAAAGAGGAAACAAATAAATCTCTTAAGGAAATCTATGAAAGGAATCTGTGAAAGGAAACAAGTAAAACCATTCATGAGTTGAAAGTGGAAACTGACTCAATAAAAAAAAAATCCAAACTGAGGAAATCTGGAAATGAAAAATTTAGGAACTTGAATAGGAACCTCAGAGCCAAAGAATACAATAAATGGAAAAGAGAATCTCAAGCATTGAAGACATGCTAGAAGAAATGGACACCACAGTCAAAGAAAATGTTAAATCTAAAAAAACTCTTAGCACAAAATATCTAGGAAATCTAGGGCATTATGAAAAGATCAAATCTATGAATAATAGGAATAGAGAATAATAAACACAGAAAATATTTTCAAGAAAAAAATCCTAGAAGAAAATTTCCGTAACCCAAAGAAGGTACAAGCAGCATACAAAACTCCCACCAAGGTACAAGAAGCAAACAAAACACCAAATAGACTGGCCCAGAAAAAAGTTCCCCTCATCACATAATAATTCAAACACTAAACATACAGAACAGGAAAGAATATTAAAATATGAAAGGGGAAAAGACCAAATAACATATAAAGAAAGACCTATTAGAGCAACACATGACTTCTTAGGAGACTCTAAAAGCCAGCAGGGCCTGGACAGATGTGCTGCAGACTCTAAGAGAACACAGATGCTGGAACAGACTACTACATTCAGCAAAACTTTAAATCACCATAGATGGAGAAAATAAGACATTCCAAGATAAAACCAAATTTAAGCAATTGTTAGCTAAAAATCCAGCTCTACAAAAGGCACTGGAAGGAAAAACTCTAATCTAAAGAGTTTACCCACACCCAAGAAAACACAAAGAATAAATAATCTCAGAGAAAAAAATTAAAAGAAGGGAAACATACACACACACATACCAATTCCACCATCAACAACAAAACAGGAATCAACAAATAATGCTCACTGATAACTCTCAAAATCAATGGTCTCAATTCCCTAATAAAAAAGCACAGACTAATAGAATGGATGTGAAAGTAGTATCCATCCTTCTTCTGCATCCAAGAAACACACCTAAACTTCAAGGTTATGTATCACCTCATGGTAAAAGACTGGAAAAACATATTCCAAGCAAATGGGCCTAAGAAGCAAGTTGGTGTATCTGTGTTAATATCTCACAAAATAGGCTTAAAACCAAAACTAACCAGAAGAGATAGGGAAGGACACTGCATACTCATCAAGAAAAAAAGTCCACCAAAAGGACATTTCAATTTTTAACATCTATCCCCCAAATACATGGGTACCCAAATTTATAAAAGAAACATGACTGATGTAGGAGGGTCATCTGTCTATGTGTTACTTTTATTGGTTAATAAAGAAACTGCCTTGGCCTTTTGATAGGCCAGCCCTTAGGTGGGTGGAGTAGACAAAATTGACTCCCTTTCGATCGGCCAAGGGCAACGGAGGCCATCGTCTGTCCCTTCGGGACGGTGCTTGCCCATCTCTCAGGACTGACTGACCCATGTTTGCATTTTGCCCTCGGCCGGAATTGACTGCCTAGCTGCTCAGGTCAAGGTAGGCTTGTCTTCCTACAGATTTCTTAGTCTTCAAGATCTTTTGAAGCCTGGCAGCTCCTGTACTAAACAGCCAAAGAAAAATATGACACTGAGCAACCATGGAGGACCCTGAGGAATAAGTAGCTCTAGTTGCCAACCAAGTAAGTTCTCTTTCTTTTTTTAATCAGTAACTCCTCAAATAAAATTTTATCCTTCTAAAGATCTCTGATGCAGTTTGCCAGCTGAGAGGTTTTGTCAGTTTAAAAGGACAACCTCACCAAACAATTTTCAGTAAAATATAAATACAAGTTATTAAGGTGTGTACCTGCAAGTTATAAAGGTATGAGGACAAATACAACTTATCAAATCTCTCTCGCTGCCTTCCATAGTCTTTTTTCTTTTTTTTTCCATTCAAATATTTACACTTCCTTCCCTCCTCCCAATCCCCTCCCGCT
>LOEQ01009843.1:18056-28313 GCA_001685075.1 Bramus lutescens | reverse complement strand
TTCTCTTCTCTTCTCCTCTCCTCTCCTCTCCTCTCCTCTCCTCTCCTCTTCTCCTCTCCTCTCCCCTCCCCTCCCCTCTCTTCTCCCCTCTCTTTTCTCTTCTCTTCTCTTCCACTGATCCTGTACCCAGAGACTGGTCTCCCCCCTTTTTCAATCCCTTTCTCCCAATAAAATTTCCCACATAAGCACTGTCTGCCTGGCATGTTTGTCCCTCACCTGCTGTAGTTTGGACCCAACCCATCAATGTCTCTTGCCTGCAGAATCATAACTTTTACCACAGTCATAAGATGCTGCTGAGATTTTTAACTAACTTCTGAACCAACAAACATGATACATTTTGCTCAATTTCATGCTGTGGTCATAGCTTACCACATACTGACAATAGCTCATGTACAGGATATGTAGCAAACCTCAGAGAATGAGACCATTCACTTCATTGAACAGTGTCTTTCCCATCTATAGGGAAGGGGAGGACCCTGACCACAGCTGCTCTGAATTATTTACTTCTTTTATCACACAAATGTAGTGAGTGACATTTTGGGACTGTCACTGCCTGCAAGATAATCAGTGGGCAATATTTTCCCCCTGAAGCACACTTAGAACCTTTTTTAGGTTTTCTCCAAATAGTAAAATCAGCTGTCAGGAAACAGGACACTACAGGAAAACTAAAACAGAAAAATTATATAGCCGTAAATACCCTTTGTAAGCTGTCATGAAAATACCAGTTTGCTCTTACCTCAACTATATAGAGCAAAGAAAAATCACATGGAGACCCACACAGAAAACCACAGCCAAATAATGCAGAAAAAAGTGATCACATGGTATCCAGCCCTGACTGACATGTCTACAACACAACTCTTATACCTAAGGTTCAGGGATCACAACAGAAGACGGGGTGGAAAGACTGTGAGAATCAGAGGAACAGGATGCTTTCTGTGAGACTGTGTGTCTGATAAATGTCAGAGAAGGTATACCTGGGAAATCTCATCAACATAGTTCCTAAACATGACTTGAATAATCACAAGGGACATGCGACCATGGAAGGGGAAATCTCACGAGGCCCCCAACCCTAGACAGAACTATACGATTACAAAGAAGTAAGGAATCCTGAAGATGGGAGAAAACAGTCTCCCCTAGGCAAGATCCCCCTTCAATTGGTTAACCAATGCCCAGTGGTCAGCCCTGAAATCATATACATACAAGGAACATTGTATTGTCTGAATAGATGATGTTTATATATTTAGGAAAATACATATGGCAACAGGTAAAGTAAAAGAGATTGTGAATTTGAGAGAGAAAGCAAGGGGGCACATGGAAAATATTGCAGCAAAATGAAAGACGAAAACTATATAATTATATTTTAATTTCAAAAATAAAAATTATTTTAAAAACTTATAAAAGAAAACTCCATCTTACAAGCTAAAAATCATGCCACACACAGGTTCTCTTAACACCTTCATACATGTTGCTTGTTTAGTCAAAGGACTATAGCTGTGGTTCTGACACAGGTGCTTTCTAAATGGTGATAGGGAGCCTGCAGCACCAATACAACTGTGGCTCATCCTGTGCTCTTTAGGGTTCTCTTCCTCCAGACGTGGCTCTTCTGGAGTAGAAAATAACAGGATAAAAAAAATGCATACCAAGCTGGCTTTCCCTAGCTAACATTTAATATAAATGTGAAAGTCAAAATCTACTGCCTACCACAAAGGTGGACAAATCTCTGAAGGAAAGTATTTATCCATGACTGCTGCTACTCATTCTAGAGGATGGCACAGTGTTGGGTCACTTTCTTTCAAGTCTTAACCTTTGTTGCTTCTGTCACCTTTTAGTCCCTGGTCATTTGAGAATGGAAGCCCTGTACTCTCTTGCCTGTCATTTAACTGAACTCTTTTCAGAATCTGTCACAAATCCCCCTCTTTAGAACACTTCTGGGTCATAGAACTTATAGTTTGGCTCCAAAGCCGACCCTGCTTTGCAAAGCTTTCTGTGGTCACCCAGATTTCCCACGTGGAGACTATGCTAAGGCAGAACTGCAGCTGGTGTGAGGGTGTGCTGAGAGATTGTGCTGTAGAACCTGCCCGAATTTGGAAAGAAGGTATAAGGGCTGACATTTTCTGAGAGAACAGTAACATCATAAAGGTTGACTTCACACATATGAATGTTTGAGAAGCACAGATACAGCCAATTCCCCACCCACCCCTTCATTGCTCCTTGTATGTCTGGATATTTGAAGTTTTAAGATGCCTGATGACCTTGTTGGAGAAGTGTCTGTAAAACCTCAAGGACATGAATCATAATTGCTGCTTGATAGCCCTCTCCCACAGTATCAGTCCATCTACATCATTTCTGCTTATTGGCCCTTCAGATGCCTACTGATAATTTGTAGGTCACCCACTAGGGGAAAAACAGCTAGCTCTGAATTCAGAGTCATCCTAGAAATCCTGTCGCCCAGTTTTCAGCAACTCAAACTTAACCCTAGATACAGAGGGGCTAAGGAAAAAAGACTTACAAAGAAGAGAGAGAGAGACTCTCTCTCTCTCTCTCTCTCTCTCTCTCTCTATGCAGCATGAACTCTAGCTATGTGTTTTGAAAGAGTGATTGTTCTATGATCTTGAATGGGACACAGGCCAAAGCCTTCAGGCAAACATTCCACCCTACCACTTTCCCCCACTCCAGTGGGTTGAATTTCTCTGGTCCATTTCCTTTTCTTCATATTTCCCTGAATGAATTTCAAGTGGTTGCCGCAGAGCTGCTTTCATACAAACCACTCAAAGTATAACTTTGAAACTCAAAACACAAATCTTGAAGCAGTTACAGCTTGCTTTGAATAATGGCAAGGAGTCTCTTGTCTGTCCAATCTGAGCCCAGCTGAAGACTGTGACCACACCTAGCATACATGTGTGTAGTTAGCATTTAGCCAGAGATCTACAATGCAAATAACTAAGGATCAGGAGCAAAAACAAAACAAAACAAAACAAGAAAACCACTAAAACATAACTTTGCCCTAGAAATAACAAGGCCACTCACAAAGTGAGTACTGTGCTTTTTACAGAAATCTTTTTAGAAGGATTTTGAAAGGTAAAAATATGGACTGAAGCCAATTAAAACAGTATTTTACTCCTTTAGAGCCCAATACAAAGCAACACATGACACCTGCAATCCCAGCACTTGGGAGGCTGAAGTAGGCCAGACTGGGCTAAGAGGAGAGCAAAGTATTATATGTAGTACTTACCTAGCCTGAGCAAGGCTTTGGGTCCTATCCCCATCACCACAAAAACAAACAAATCCCATGGGAATGAAAGATTATTAATAAATTTAACCTGCAGTGTTTAGAGTCCTCTTATTTTCTTTTTCTTTACATTGAACCATTGTGATAATTACTCTTGTTTCTCATAACTGTAGGTGGAGGCTGCTCATTTGTTTCCTGGCCACCCAGACCCAAAATAATCACACAGAAACTATGTTAATTACAATACTGTTTGGCCTATTAGTTTAGAATTCTTGTTAGTTGCCATACCTGCGCTGACACCTGTATGACAGAATGTCGCGAAGAACGGGAGTTGGCGTAAGGTGAGGGGTANCGCCCTGGTTCCCCTCGGTTCGTGGGTCCCGTGAGGACCGGTCCGTGGCAGTTAGTTAACTCTTACATCTTAAATTAATCCATTTCTATTATTTTGTATTTTACCTCGAGGCTCATGGTTTACCGGTAAGGTTCCTGGGCATCTGTCTCCTTTGGTGGTTACATGACATCTCTCTGACTCTGCCTTCTTTTCTACTCTATCTCTTCTTGGAATTCCTGCCTTTGCTCTATTCTGTACTGCAATAATCCCAAAGCAGCTTCTTTATTACTGAATGGTAATAAAACATATTTACAGCATATAGAGGGGAATCCTACATCACATGACTATATCTGTAAGTAGCTAAAACCCATGTCACTGGGTAATCCTCTGGGGAATTTTTCTTAAATAACACATTTGAAGTGGGAAGACCCACTTTTAATCCAGATCTTTTGAGATAGGAAGATATACCTTTAATACAATCATTTGAGGAGGGAAGATCCACCTTAATTCTGGGTCACACCTTCCGCTAGCAGTTCATATAAAGGACATGAAAGAATAAATCTTGCTCTCATGTTCTTGTATTCACTGTCAAGTCCATCTCTTCACTGGAATTAAAAGCTACTTCTTTAGGATTCTGGCATATACTGAAGACCACTTGAGACATACGTCTCGTGGACTGAACTACTACTGAATTATTGGACCTTTTATTGGTAGACAGCCATTGTTGGACTAGCTGGACCATAGCCTATAAACCATTCCAATAAATTCTGTGTGTGTGTGTGTGTGTGTGTGTGTTGTGGTTCTAGAATAACAGAAGTATAAGAATAAATTTTTAAAGTATCTTGAACAAGCTTTCCAATTTGCTAATACCCATAGCTACTGAGGCTTTTCCTAGAAGCTTAGAGAATACTGAAAACCTTGGTGTGAAGTATTTTATAAACCCAAGAAGAAAAATGTATTTGATTTTTCTGATTAACAAATTGTAAGGGACAATGCATCTAGTGACTCTGAATATAAAACTTTTGACAATTTGTAGAAAAATGATGGTGCTGGTTGGTTGGTCATAGCATCTCTGAATAAATTGACAATGGACAAGAATGAGCTCCATGATAAAATTAACCAACTTCTAGCATCTCCGCATATGGTGAAGGGCAACAGTTAACTCAGTAATAAAACTGACTAGCTCCTGACATGCATTAACAGTCTAAAAGTTTCTAAGTGTGCCCTGGAAGAGAATGCTCTTTCCAGCAGCCACAGAGTTCAAGTTGTGAAAAATTAAACCAAAGGAATCATTATAAGGTTGGGTGAACTACAGCAAAAATTTAAGTCCTAGCCTCTGAGGTGTTGGCAATTGAGAAAGGGCACTAGTTGGTAAAGAATGGGGTCATGTAACTTGGGATGGATATGTGTGGGAGGACCCTATTGAAGCTGAAAACACCCCCTCAGATTCTCAAGACTTCCTCTCACCTGAGGAAGTAGTCTCTTGACCCTCAGCAGAAGATGTCCTCCTGCTTCCACCCCATGAAATAATTACTTTTTGGCTTTGACTGAGGAAATTGATCCTCATTGTCTGCTATCTGCAGTGACTTTCTCTGAGGGAGATGCCAGCCAAGACAATACTGATGTCCCGTAGGGCACACCGGAAGTAGCCTGCAGACCAATAAACAGATTTATGGCAAAGCAGACTCCTAGAGGAGAGGTATAAAATGTAGTCCATGATGTGGTACATACACTACAGTACTAAGGCGCTTAAGGGGCTTTCTAACTCCTTCAAGCACAAGTGCAGGGAATAAGTGTGGGAATGGATTTTAAAGGTGTGGGGCAAAGGTGGAAGGAACATAAAGCAGAACCAGGCTAAGGTTACTAATATGGGCCATCTGAGTGGGGATTCTAGGTTTGATATGGAAGCTCCCACAGTTAACAAAAAAGTGTCAAAAATCTGTTTAAATGTTTGGCTTTATGCATTTGTCAAAAGATAATATACTAAAAAGGAGCTGGAGATGCCTGCTATCTCTTGGCTTAGAGTTGATGAAAGGATTTTAACACTCAAGAAAATGTCAATGCTAGATTAAATATGCCATGTAAAACCTATTCTCCACAATAGGAAGGCCCAGAAAGCATGCCATTCACTAATCCTATAAGATGCTACATGGGGAGAGGGGCACCAGCATATCTGAAGAACTTTGTTGTCATCCTTTTCCTGGTACTAGACCTTAGGGTTGGAGATGCTGCTGCTTAGTTTGGATGAATTATATACAGTGGGTTTAACTGGGCTCCCAGGCAGCAGCGGTCAGGTGGCAATCCTGAATTGCTAAAGGAAGGTGATCATATTTAACACGATGGGCAGCACAGGCAAAGCAATGTCCATAATGGTCTCACCCAAATGGGCAGCACAGACAAAGTGATTTTTATGGTGCCTTGATTCTCATGGACCTTTGTTACTGGCTAATCAATCACGGTATTTCCAGCAATGAAACAGGTAAGAAGCCTACTGAATTTAAGTCTAGTCTGTATAAGCAGAAAAATTCTCAGCAAAGGAAAGAAAGGTTCCAATTGGTTCATGGAAAGAGGGAATCTTGGCCCGTGAAACAATTTTCAGACTTGAGCCAGTTTGGAGAGCCAAAACCTTTTAAATAGAGGGATGAGCATGTTCCACTGAGAAAGGACCTTGAGAAAATATCTAAGATTTTTACTGTTAGCCTTTCTCCAGTCATTCTGTAGATGAACCTATAGCATTTTACAAGGGTAATTGTACACTGCAAGAAAGGAAAAAAATCAGACTTCTTGGTGTATGTTGGGTACTCATTCTTTTGCTTTGTTTCTGTTTTTGTTTTTTGTTTATCGAGACAGGATTCTTCTGTGTAGCTTAGGATCCTGTCCAGGAACATGCTCTGTAGACCAGACATAGATCCACCTACCTCTGCCTCCCGAGTGCTGGGATTAAAGGCATGCGCCACCACTGCCCAGCTTAGGTACTTGTTCTTAACTGATGCAAATTCTGAGAGATTCCCAAGGAATATTGTGGCCTTCCAATTAACGAAGGAGTTTATGGAATCAGGAGATTAATGGATTTTGGGTTGATATCTTACAGTAGAGCAGGTGGTTCCCTAAACTCATCCTGTGATTATTTCCCCCAGGAAATTATTATTCCTGAATGAATAATTGAAAAATATATACTTAGAAGTTGGCAGAATTTCTACATTGATTGCCTGACTTGTGGAATGAGGGCTATTATGGTTGGAAAGGCTAAAAAGAAGCCTTTAGTGTTTTTCTGAGAGGGAAAACAGTGAATCAAAAGCTGTATCATATCCCTCAAGGAAATTCAGAAACGAGTGCCACTCTCAAGGATGAGAAAGAAACAGGAGTGGTGTTCCAACAACATCTTCCTTTCTGCACTATCTGGCCAGTGCAGAAGACAGATGGATTGTGGGGAAGGACAGTTGACTACCGAAAACTCAATCAAGCAGTGACTCCAAATGCAGCTACTAAACCAGATGTGGTATAATGTAACATAAGTACAGTACACTTGAGCAGATTCACACATCTCCTGATACATGGAATGGAAGTACTGATCTAGGAACTGCCTTTTACCCAGTACCTGTCCATAAAGACCACCAGAAAAAATGGCTTTCAGTTAACTGGCAATGGCCACAGTACACCTTTGCATTTTGTCTCAAGAATATATTAACTCCCCAGCCCTGTGTCATAACTTAGTTAGATGGGATCTTGATTGTCTCTTTCACAAAATATCACATTGTTCCTCTATATTGATGACATTATGCTGATTGAATAAACTGAGTGGCAACCACTTTGGACTTCCTAGTAAGACACATGTGCATCACAGGATGGAAAATACATCCAATCAGAACTTGAGGGTCTTTTACCTCAGTGAAATTCAGAGATATTCCTTTGAAGGTGAAGAATAAGTTATCATATCTAGCCCCTCTCACCAGCAAGAAAGAAGCTCAACATTTACTGGGCCTATCCACATTCTGGAGGTAGCACATTCTGGACTTGGATGCATTACTCCAGCTCATACACCAAGTGACTTGGAAAACTGCTAGATTTTTAGGGCCTGGAAGAGGAGAAAGCTCTTCACCAGGTGCAGGCTACTGTGTAGGCTGCTCTGCCACTTGGACCATATGATTCAGTGAACTTGCTTGTACCTGAGGTGTCAGTGACAGAGAGGGAGGGATGCTGTTTAGAGTCTTTGGAAGGTCTCTGTAGGTGTATCTCAAAAAGGATCTTTGGGATTTTGGAGCAAGGCTTCATTATCTTCAGACAACTATTCTCTCTTTGAGAGACAGCTCTTGGCCTGCCATTTGCTGAGCCTTAGTGCCAACTGAATGCTTGACAATGGGCCACCAAGTTACTGTGTGACCTGACTGCGATCTGATCCACCAAATCATAAAGCACTATGTATTATCAAATGGAAGTTGTTGGAGAAGGCCAGCTTGTTGGTTTCTGGCCACCCAGCTAGCTCAGAAACTATATTAATTAAATCACTGCATGACCTATTAGCTCTAACTTCTTATTGGCTAACTCTTACATATTAATTTAACTCATCTCCATTAATCTGTGTATCACCACGAGGTTGTGGCCTACCAGCAACGTTTTAGCATGTCTATCCCTGGTGGTGGATCCATGGCGTCTCCCTGACTCGAAGTGGTATATATGTGATTGGGTCCGAGACGGTCCTGATGGCACAAGCAAGTTATTTAAAGAACTTGCACAAATGCCTATGATTTCAAGTCTCACTATAATGCCATGTGCTGCTAAGAGCGCACATATAGCCTCATGGAGTATGTCCTGTGATTGGTTCAGAAGACCAGGGCCTGGTTTACTGATAGTTCTGAATACTATGCAGACACCACCAGCTGGGGCAACCCTGAAGGACACTGGTGAAGGGAAATGTGCACATTGGGCAGAACTTCCAGAAGTTCTTGACATATATATATATATACATATATATATACATATATATATATACATAGTCATATATTTTCTTTGGAAAGAAAAATGACCAGATGTACAATTGTTCGCTGATTCATGGGCTTTGGCCAATGGGTTGGCTAGATGGCCAGGGATGTGGAAAAAGCATGATTAGAAGTTGGTAAGAAAGGAAGAAATTTGTGGTTAGATCTCGGCAAATAGGCAAAGGATGAGAAGATTCTTGTGTTCCATGTAAATGCTTATCAAAGTGTGACTTCAGCTGGGGAGGAGTTCAATAATCAAGTAGATAGGATGACCTATGCTGCGGATAGTCAGGCTCTATCCCCAGTCATCCCTGTGATTAAGTCAATGGGAAACTACAATAGCCCAATCCAGGAAGGATGACAAAGGGCACAGACCTGTAAGGAATGAAGATACTCCTCCAAGAAAGGAGCCAAGATCTCCTGAGAGAGAAGGAAATACAGAATGAGTAGTAGAGAAAGGTGGTTATAAATACCAGTTAAGACCATTTGACCAGTTACAGAAACAAGGGTTATAGTTGACATGAGTGTTTCTGTTGTTAAGAATGTTTTTGTATAAATATCTGTGTTTTTTCAATCTCTTTATTGTGTGATATAACATCAATTAAGAGAATATCAATGGTTATCATATTTAAGTTTAAGATACTAAAAGAATGTTCCTTAAGGAACATAGCCACCTAATCTAAATTTATAATGTGGTTGTGGTTGTATGGGAGGTAATTAGTTCATGTTAAGCACAGTAATGATCTGGTTAAGTATGTAATGTGTGTATGATTGCACATGTGATAGTTATATATTGTTGGATGAATTATGAAACAATTATGGTAATTGTTTTCCATTTGAAAATTGGGCATGACATAAGGAGATAGGGTTGTGTGTCAATCTGACAAAGACAGACTTGTGATAGTTCTTCTTTGTTGTCAACTTCATGTATCTGGAATTACTAAAACCCAAGTGGCAGGGTACACTTGTGAGGGATTTTTTTAATTAATTAAATAATATGAAGTAGGAAGACCCACTTCTAATCCTAACCTAATATATATATATTATATATATTAGATTATATATTATATATATACATGTACATGTGTGGATATGCATGTGTGTGTTCATTCTATGAGTTCTGTCCCTGTAGAGAACCCTGAATAATACAACTCTAAAATAAAATAAAGTATATTACATTTATATATACAAATGTCAAGTCCAGGTAAATGTACCATTATGATTTAACAGTGCTGAGTCAGTTAACACACCAATGAGTCACTCATCTATCGCTGGGCATACACACAGATGAGGGCATACGTCTCCAATAACAGATTGCTTCATCTAGCTACATTAGTTGTTAAGCAACTATTTGACTAGAACCTAATCTAAAGAACAGGACAGATCAATAAAACAAAGTTCAGTTCTTCCTAAAAGTGCAAGTTCCCTTTTTTTCTTCCCTGCAAATACACTGCTGTGTCCAAGTCTTCACATATTGTTGGGGACTGCAGATCGTCAGATCCTGGGTTTCCTGTAAACAACTTGTTTTCCTCTGCTCTGAGCAGCCTGCAACTCCTCTGAGCACAAGACCCTGATAGCAGGGGAGTGGTTTCTGGTGAGGACTGCAGCTGAAAGATTCTGAGAGCTGGGGTGTGGCCAGAGCCTTATATAAGAGCTGCCCCGGAGCACAGTAAAGGGGGCATTCTTGTTTCAAGGATGACCATCTCTCTCTCCTCTCCTCT
>LOEQ01009842.1:24654-37107 GCA_001685075.1 Bramus lutescens | reverse complement strand
CCGTGCGGGAGCTGGGCCGGACGAAAAGCAGGCCTTCTCCCCAATCACTACATTCATCCATGGTTAGGAGTATAGCTTAGTGATAGAACACATGACTAGTGTGCTGAAGCCCTGGGTATGAGCTCCTGCATGGCAAAGAAGAGGAAGGAAAGACTGGTAAGATGGCACGGTGGGCAACAGCTGCCAAAACTCACAACCTGAGTTCCGATTCACATGATGGAAGGAAAGGACCAAGGCTTGCAGGTTGTCCTCTGATCTCCACATGCACACAGTGGCACACATGGCAGCACATGCACACACACACATGTACACACAAGCACACACCACACACATACACACATAAGCACATACACCACACACACACACACACATGCACACTCAAGCACACATGAGGAACTAAATAAATAAATGTATAAAACATTTCTAAAGGAGAAGAGGAGAAAATGGGGTGAAAGAATACCATGGACAGACCATGGATGCTTCTGGAAATAAAGTCAATAGTGCTGTCCACCATGAGTATGAAAGGAGGAGGGTCAGGCTCACAAAACGGTAAGGACTGGGCCAGCAGATGAGTAAAGTGGCTGTGGGGTGGAAGACAACCATGCCACGGTGTCCAGGCTGTTGTCCCATCTGCTGGTCATAGGTGGTGTCACTCACACCTCAGGACACCACCAGCAACCTGTTGTTCCATCCTCTGTGCTCTGGGTACTTCTAGAGCCAACCCTCTCTCCTCGGTGTTCTGGGTATTTCTACAGCGAGCCCCTCTCCTCGATGCTCCGGATACTTCTACAGCACCACAAAAACAATGCATGCCAACTCTATAAAATGCTGAGTAAATTATAATTCAGTATTTTTTTCTGGGTGTAGCAATGGTTAAAGGACAGTTTGTTTGATGGTATCAAAGGCATCACTCTCCCATCCTCTGGCTTCCAAATTCAATTTATGGTCCTTTGTTAGACCATGTTGCTCAGGGAATCTGATTTTTTTCTTTCCCTTCTCTATTTCGTTTTCTTCCTTTTATGACTCGAAATGCTATTGGGACCATGGAAAGACTGCAAGAGCCAGAGACCAGGAAGGTTGTTTGGTGTGTGTGAAATTGTGTTTTCTATGGATGCCAGAATCTGTACCCATAATGTCGCGCCAACATGATGGCCTAATCATGAACTGAACAGGGATGACAGCAACATACGCTAACATGGACAAAGGAAAGCCAGGAGCCTCAACCCTACGCAAAGAACTACAGGCAATTACGGAATGCCAGGAACTAGGGAATCGTCTTCCCCAGGGAAGATCACACCAATTGGTTATCCAAAACCAAATGGTCAGCCCTGAAAACATAAATAAAAGGAACATTATGTAGACTGAGCAGGTTGTATTTATATATTTAGAAATACATACACACATATATACATGTGGTATATAACAATAATTAATGAAAAAGAGGTCATGAATTTGAAAAAGCAAGGAAGGCTAGATGGGAGCATTTGGAGGAAGAAAAGGAAAGGAGGGTATGATATAATTTAGCATAATCTCAAAAATGAAATAATTAAAAATAACTTTGAATATGAAATATTAAGAAGATCACAGGCTTTCCTACTAATTCTTATTTCCTTTGACTCTGAATACTCATTATTTGTTAACTGCACAAGACCACGTGTGTACGTGAGCACAGTCACCAGAATATCTATAGACATACCCACAAGACTACATGTGCATGTGAGCACAGTCACCAGAATATTTACAGACATATCCACAAACCAAATGTGTATACGGGCACAGTCACTGGAATACCTACAGACATATCCACAAGACCAAGTGTGTACGTGAGTACAGTCACCAGAATATCTACAGACATATCCACAAGACCAAGTGTGTATATGGGCATAAACACCAGAATATCTACAGACATATCCACAAACCAGATGTGTATACGGGCACAGTCACTGGAATACCTACAGACATATCCACAAGACCAAGTGTGTACGTGAGCACAGTCACCAGAATATCTACAGACATATCCACAAGGCCAAGTGTGTATACAGGCATAAACACCAGAATATCTACAGACATATCCACACAACCATCTTTTTTTAAATATTAGCTTATGCTTCATGCCACTGAAAACAGGAATCTATTTTTCTCTAGTGACTCAACCTAACCTATTGTTAAATGGGTACTTGCCATAAAGAAAAATGAAATGTAATAATAATAAAGCTTATACTTGAAGTTTCCCAGAGGTTTTAGAAATGTCAGTTTAGAGTTCTGCTGCCTGCTTAAGGTGTGTAAGATTTTACACACTTTCCAGAGGTGTAAATAACTCCATGGTGGCTGCCTAATCACCACTGGGATGCATTTCTGCATCCCTAATTAGCTCATTCTTCATCAGCTGAAGGAGGCAAGTGGCTAGCTGTGCTAATAATTTCCATAATTTAGATTGTCAGAGAAATCATGCTTAGATTAAAAATTTTGGAGAAGGTCACAGAAGGTAAACAGTATCTTCCCAAAGACTACAGGAGGGAGGGTTAGACGACCGGCCAGAGCCTTGTCTCCATTCTCACTGAGATTATTAAATGTCATGAACTCTGTTGATGTCATGTTGGATTTGAGATTTGGACAGAAGGAATTTGCAGTGGTGGAGAACTCACATTTCCAAAGCTGGGGTCACTGTCCTTTAATAGGGTACATTCTATTTTACAGAATATTTAAATGACAGCTTCGTGTGGAATGAAAGACTGAGATTTTAGACTTCATTCCAACATCCGCCATTGATTCCTTACTTATGGTCATGAGACGGTAAGCATTTCAGTAGTGAAATCTGTTCTCAGTGATTAGCCTCGCTAAGACAGGAAGAATTAAGTCAATGGCTTGGATTTTCCTAGTCACTTGGGCTTCACTGCTTTCATTACATGGACCTGGTTAATTGGTCCATATATATGCTTTCTTCTTATGGGACTGGTACATATATGAAATCTCTGATGTGTAAAAATTATGAAATGAGATTTTGTATTCTACTTTCTGGTAGTTATTTGAAGCTGAAAGAATTTTAGGAATCAAACTGACTGCCAGTTGAGAAAACAGAAAGCAGCCCAGCCAAGCACTTAGTTAAGAATGAGGAGCAAGTTGAGGTGCACTGTGGACTACTCTGGAGCTGGGCACACTGTGGATTGTTCTAGAGCTGGGGCGCACCGTGGACTGCTCTAGAGATGATACAGACCGTGGGCTACTCTAGATCTGGGGCTCACTGTGGACTGCTCTAGAGCTGGGGTGCACTGTGGACTATTCTAGAAGGCCACAGTATCTGCCTTCAATCATAGAAAAGAGCAGCATGTCCCCTCACACAACAATGTGGGAATTCTGTGCCCTGTAGTAGGTTAGAGGCCTCGCTTCCTGTTCTTCAACTCTTTTCTCCTTCAAACTCAAGGTTAAAGCCTCAGTATCCATGAGCAGGGGAGAGAAATGGTCCCTAACCCTGGGAGGTACAGAGCCATTGTCCCAGATGGTACAGGTGCAGCTGCCCCTGGACAGGGTCTTTGAGAGAATTAGAGAATTTTCTTGTTCATCCATTCTCCTTCCTCCCTTCTTTCTTTCTTCCCTTCCTTCTCTTTCTTTTTGCTAGTCTGTCTCCTTTTATTTTGCCATTGTTTTTAGATTTCGAGACCAGGTTTCACTCTAATCCAGGATATCCTGGAGCTCACTATGTAGCTGAGGCTGTCCTAGGAGTTAAACACAGACTCAGAAATGAAGAAGACGAGTCGTCGGGCCATGACTGCAGCTGTTCTCACAGAGGCCTGCATGTTCCAGAAGCGGGAGGAAAGCCTGGGAATGTTAAGCAGAGAAAGGTT
The DNA here is from genome assembly GCA_001685075.1 of Bramus lutescens. Classification (NCBI taxonomy): domain Eukaryota; kingdom Metazoa; phylum Chordata; class Mammalia; order Rodentia; family Cricetidae; genus Bramus; species Bramus lutescens. The sequence goes on along the minus strand of LOEQ01009842.1, from coordinate 33,265 downwards.
CAACATGTTTCTAAAATTCAAAGTGGACTCCAGAGGAGAAAACTAACATTTCGGAGATTTAAACCATGTTGGGAGGAATTGTAGTGGTGAATTATGCTTCACAGAACAAATGTTTAATGTTCCTGAAGACCTAGCAGTACAAAGCACGCTACCAAAACAGGACCGGAGAGCCAAGGGCACGAGGGAGCCATGGAATGCCCTTGAGTTCATGTATAGGTGGAGTCCCAAAGGGTGTGTGTGAGGGATTTCCTGAAGCTTTCCAAAATTGATGAAAGCTATTGACCCGCAGATCCAAGAAGCCCAACAAGCCTCAAGCACAGGAAACAGAAAACACAGCAAGGCACATCAGAGACTGTTAAAGCTAGGAATAAGGACAATCCCAAGAGTCAAAAAGCAAGTATGCTTAACACGAAACTAGACAACTTTAACCCACAAAAAGTAATCTTTAAACGACGGATTGGGACAATGTTTTTGAGTTCTTTGTAGTCTAGGCATGGAGAAGAACGTATGAACAGCAAAACGACACTTCAAGAAATGCCAAAACAGATAATTCAGATGAAAATGTGGGGCCATATGAAGAAAGGCTTCTTTAAAAACACATTTTTTTCCTATTTATATCTCTAAAAGGTCAAGGCCAAAATAACAATGTATTTTGGTCTTTAGAAGCTTGGGAGGAAAGAAATGGAAAAACTTAGTGTTTGTACACCGTATATGAAGGCTGTAATCTTTTATAATGTTCTAAGTTAAAATATATGCTATAAAATTGAGACAATTACTAAAATAATATAAAAGGGAGCTATAAAAATACTTAGTCCTTAATTTAATCAAATTAAGAGAAACTTTTACAGTACAATTTTTTCTAGTCTTTGAATATTTTGGATATTAATTCCCTATCTGATGTAAAGATGGCAAAGATCCTCTCTCACTCAGGAAATGAAAGCTATCACAAGCAACTGTACCATAATAATGTAGACAATTTAAATTAAAAGATATCAGATACACCATACAAAAGATAAAGGAAAATTATAAACTGCCTCAAGAAGGTTTAAAATTATGTAAAAAGATAATAGCAACATCAGTCAAAAGAAAATCATTAGTGGCTACATTAATATCAACAGACTAGCTTTCAGAGCATGGAAATTTACCAGGAAGAAAGAATGCATGTTTATATTGATAAAGGGCCAATTCATTAAGAAGTATGACAATACTGAACATTTATGTACCCCAAAACAGAGCTTCAAAACATATTATAGAATTGCATGAATAAATAGCCATAACTACCATCAAAGACTTCAAGTCATTTTCTCAACATTTGCCAGAAAAAGCAGATCTGGAATGTTCTACGAAAGCTGAGCAACCTTAACAACCAGTTGGTCCATACAGCACTACCACCATGTTCACCAAAACAATGCAGAACCTTGTACCCAGCCACCTCAGCTACACTCTTTAAAGTGCACACAACAATTTCATGAAAATCAAGTATGTTCCTGGACATTAAACAAGTCTCAGGAAGTTTAAAATGTATTCAAGTTACACAGGTACACTATCTGACAAAGTGAATGTAAATGGAAACATAGTGACATAAAGATATTTGGGAAAATCCCCAAATATTCTGAAAATGAAATATTTTTGTCAAAGAACAAGGCAGAAGAAAAACTCCACGTGTGGAGGTCAGATCAGTGCTCTCTTTCCAGTGTGAGGGTTCTGGGGACTGAACCCAAGTTCATAAAGCTTGGCAGCAAGCACCTTCACTAGCTGGGCTGGTCCTAAAGCTGACATTTTTAATGCTATGTGACAAAATGGCTGAAGACCCCTGTCAGTGAGTCCAGTAAAGAAGCCACGGTGGTCCCAGGGCCAAGGCAGAAACAGGTGGGTCTCTGGGATTCAGTTGTCAGCCACCCTGGCGTAGATGGCAGAACCCAGGACAAGGAGAGTCCCTGTCTCAAAAAACAAGTGTGGCAGTGAAAGACCCCATTAGAGTTGATGGAAACTCACAAATTGTGGCTTGAGCGGATTGATTGATGACTGAAGGCCTTTTGATCCACTATCTGAAAAGNCCTATACTCTATAAAAGCTGTATGAGAAGCATGCTGGGTGTGCCCAGTTTGCCAAACTGGACTCCCATGAGCTCATGTGAATAATAAAATATAACCTCTTGCTGATTGCATCCATTGGGCCTGGTTCTTGGGGAAAGGGAAACTTCTCACTTTAGTGGCTTCTTTCAGCAGCACCTAAGGAACAACGTTGAAGGCTTCCCTCTAGTTTCACTATGTTCGTGTTTCCATATGCCCCACATGCATCCACAAGAAATAACCAGATGGGTATAAATGTAGTTAAGGACCTTGAGCAAGATCTCACAGTCAGCAGACAGTGAATTTCGTAGTCAAGGTTCGGTGGTACCAAGTCCATGCTTTCATCCACCTCAACTACCACCAATTATCAATGAACTCATGAACAAATAAATATATTCATCAATAAGCAGCTTTTATTCCATTCAGACCTACAGTAGAAGGCCATGTTGCAATGAATACTCCTTATAATTGTGGCTGCATTTGTGCCCACACGCATTATGAGACAATGCAACTGTAGAAGGCCGTGTGCACCACGTGTTGCAGTGAATACTCCTTATAACTGTGGCTGCATTTGTGCCCACACGCATTATGAGGCAATGCAACTGTAGAAGGCCACGTGTTGTAGTGAATACTCCTTATAACTATGGCTGCATTTGTGCCCACACACATTACAAGACAATGAATGCATCAGAAGGTATAACTTTAAAACCTTTTCATGTGTTCATTTTGGAAAGCAAAGAGGAACTGTGACTTACATTACAGTGAGATCTCTTTTTTGTAACTCCTAATTTAGGATCAGTGAACTCTGAAACAGACTGATACGGTTATTATTTTTTAAGCATGAGTTAACTACCCAGGAGAAATGATTAGCCAACCACCAAGCAAGTCCAAGGGGAAGGAGCAGGCATCGTGCAGCCATGTGGACCTAATGTAAATTGTGGTTCTGCTTTCATTACAGGGGAAATTACTTAATCATTGTAAGCTTCAGTCACATCATCTGCAAGAACAGAGGGCTCAGTTCTACCTTAAAATAACCGTAAGGATGAAGGCTACTGTGACTAACATCGCTAATGTCATGGCAGGTGGAGAGCAACAGACATGAAGAACAGATCCCATCATGGTTGCGACTGTCGGGGATAGACTAGATTTCACTCTTGAAACTTCTGTTGCTAATAAGCAAAAAGATTTCTGGGGGGGGGTGGTGTTTAAATAATTGCACCTGAAAACTAAGACAGAAAGGACAGAGGAAAATATTAGCTGAAAACAATAGCCAGTTTCTGAAGTAGAAAGAGAGAAAGGGGTCGTATTTAAAATGTCCCTTCTCTTCTAACCCCTCCTAGCTGTATTTTATTAGCCTTTTCAAGCTCTTGTTAGTTCTCACTCTGTTCCTGTATCAGACTCAATTTCCTGTTTCCTTCATCACTAATATTTACAAAGAGTAGGTTTGAAGTTCAAATACATTTGGAATTATGCAAATGAATCACTGAAGCATCCTATTGTGCTCTTTCCCTACAGAATGCTGCATTTGCTTATTAATCATGAAGAGGTAATTATTCGCTTTCACACAAAAATTTGTTCTCTTCCATTTTTCTGGCAGCATGGGCTCAGCCAGGCAATCTGGAACCAGAGGACTATTTCTTTACTATGAGAAAAATTATACTGTAAACAAGATAATTGATGCCAGTTGGCTTTAGACTACTGCATTGGAGTAGCAGGTGGTGAGAACAGAGAAAATTGGGGTGCACTGCCCCCTAATATGCTCCAGATCTGTCCTGACAGGCAAGAAAGGGGGTCCAACATTGATAGCTTTCATTTTTCAAGAGAAGCCATGAAAACCCTCAAGTGGTAGGTGTCTCAAAAAATATTTGCTCAGGCTTGCTAAACATATCTGAGATCTGTATCCCGCCTTCGGGCCTTCGGGTTTCTATGAATCCTCTGTGGAGGATAGCTGAACAGTGGTTACTAGGAGGCCCACCTAACGGATAGTCTAATTAGAGGAAACCACTTTCATAGGCGAAAGTGGGAGAGAAGGGAGGAACCAAATGGATATTTCTAGTCTCTTGATTATCTACAATAAATATTCTCTTTATTGATCTATCAATACACATAACCTGCCCCAGGTACACAGCCAAACTATTTTTGCAAAATATAAAGACATCTCTCTTACAATAACTTCCTTCTTTCAGTCTAGGAACACTTCTGTGTATTGTGATCCAGGTGTCACGGACTACACAAAGCCAGCCCAGATTTGTGTGAATGCTACTGTATTGATCATTTCTGTGCATTTACACCCAAAGTAAAAGCATTTTAAGAACCACTGCTATTTGTTTCAAATCATTTTATCCTGATCTTCTTCAGCACATGTCTCTACATGCGGCATTGGGAAGCCCTTTGAAGGTCAGCTAGAGGAAGGCATCGATGATAACAGAGTTCTGAGCGTCGATCAAGAGCTTAACTGGAACACCTTGCCTAGCAGCAAACAGATGCCACAGTGGGCAGCAGTGGGACCGAGTTCCAAGCCTCTCTGCTCCTGTCCAGCATAGCAATGCTGTCACCAAGCAGACAGGCCTAGGGTGTGCCGCACGCATTAGCTGAGGAGACTTTTAATTAAAAGTTCCTAACATTCTTACATTCAAATAAACACAACATTTTGATGTCATTCTGAAAAATTTGCTTTTCTTCAGCTAGGGCAGATTCCTCATTAAATGCTTTTGATATTTTTAATAATACAGCCAGGGCTATTTTATTTCATTTACAACTTACTGCGGTGATTAAAGCAGGTGGCCTAACTCTCTTTAAGCACATTATTTTATGCATAATAGGGTAATTACATTAAATGAGTACACTATCAGTGGACGTCTTGGATGAGTGAATTTTCTTGGGCTAAACAAATGCCAGAGCATATATTACACTGTTCTGTCTTGGCACATTAGGCTAGAATTCAATTATGTTGAGTTACAAAGTCCTACCAGAATCTCACTGTGGAACCTTTCTATATTTTCTCACGCAAGTGAATGCTGTCCTGCTTAACTGCCCAAACACATAAACCAGGTCATAGAAGTAAATCAAGTTCTACCAACAATCAGGCCCTGTGCAGGCAACTTCTGAAAGAGGTAATCGTGGCCTGTGAGTAGGGTGGAGGATCCCAGCCTGAGAAAAGCTGAATACTCAGCCTACTGTGACCCGCTCTTGGTTTGGTCTCCTCTTTAACCTTATTGGTTCTGCTTTGTTATGGGCTTCTGCTTCTATCTCAATAACCTGCCCCCCCGCACCTGGGGTTTTGCACTATAATGCTTACACTAAGGACTGGAATTATGAAAATACAGAGGCCGGGGAGAGAGTGGAGTGAGCAGGTGTACTTATTTCTGCATCCCTGACTCCCTGGAGCCAGATGCAGATGACTGTTTAGAGATTAACTATTGTTCATTCCTCTCCATGTGGAGACCCATTTTCTTCTCATTCAGTTTTATTGTACTTTTGAACAAATCCTAAAGTCGGTTCCTGAGTAATGAACATCCTTGTATTCGAGAGTCTTCAGCGGCCATCTGTGGAAGACTCAGCTCTCCAGGGGTGCTGAGGTCTCTTCCAGCCCCAGAATGCACTGCACTCTTGGCCAAGAAGTACCTTTCTAGGATGTGGCAGAAATGGGGACTGACAGATTTGCTAGCTACTCTGGCTCTAGCTGCTCTGAGGCCAAGGGCCCAGATGTGCTCCAGAAACCTGGCTCCTGCACTCTCCCTCAGCATGCACCTGCTGGGATTGTGATTAAGTTGTGCATTTCTCCCTAAAGCAGCAACTCTCTAAGTACAGAGCTAGCACTATTGATGGCATCGTTGGTATCTATCAAGAGCAAAAGTGTCCACCATAAAATTGCACAGTGATAAGAAGCCATGATCACGCCAATGGCCATTGCCCTGGTTCCTTGCACACGCCATTACTTGTCAGCAGCACTTGGTGCCCTCATTTTTACAGCTAAAGAAAGACATGATACCGTCCAGGTCACACACATTGAGAGCACAACAGAAACAAATCTGAACAGAGGTTGACTTTTCTTCAAAGAATCAAAACATCAAGGCACAAGAATGTCCCTACATCCTCTTGCTTGAGACAGAGGCTCTGTCCTCAGGACCCTTCTGGATCATGTGGTATGGGGGAGACTAGGAAGTCCTCCTGCTCATCAGAGACCTGAGGACTAGTCTCCATCCTGGAGGATATCATCTACACAAGTCTCAGCCTCTTGCACTAACAGAAAGAGCTGAACCCCGAGGACTCCCAAGTGGGAGCCTGGCTAGGGAAGTCTACTCCAATGACAGACTACCTCAGACATGATCTCATTGGTGGGTTGAACATGGTCCAGGCCTGAGAAGACAGAAAGCTAACCTAGTCAGTGTAGGCGTGACTCCTGTTGTCTCAGATATTAACCCAGGATCTTGATTGTCACACAAATCTAAAGAAACTCTGGCTTGGGACTCATTCTTCTGTAGTCCAATCTAAAGGAATATAGCCAGAGGACAATACAAGAACACATAGCTTCAGTTTCCTAGTATAATCTGAGTTGTAAACATTTAACTGTTGTAGGCAATAGTGTTTATAAATATGTCTTATAATAAATGCTCCCAAGTAATACTTTAGGCTCCCACCTCTATATGCAGCTTCTAAAGAAAGATTTCATACTAAAGATGGCAAAATACCAGGGGCAGGTCATGAATTACCAGGATTAATAATATTCCATTGTGAAAATTTGAAAGGCTAAGGTTAAAATAAAACTTACAAGAAAATTAGTCATATCTGGTGGATTAAACTTTGCATTGGAAACCCAAACTTCACAAGGTAAACACAGTTTGTATAATTAAAATGCCAATCCTCTCTATGAATGAAATTTTTAATGTTTGTCACTAAAATGTTATGGAACTATGGAACTGTATAGAAGGCCTGGCCAATTTTATTCTGCATGATTTCCATCATGTTTAATCCAATTTACGTGGGTTGGCAGAATAAAGAGGAAGTGCAGAGTGAACACTCAAGCTCACGCTGAGCATCTACCATGAGCGTCAGTATGCATGGGTCTCATTCAGTTTGCAGGGACGCTACTGACGTGTCTAAGCCCCATGCCAGGAAAGGGGGAGAGCAGGGTCATGGATACATGGCGTGATGAAGACACGAGGATCAGGGGCAGAAAGGACATGCTTCATTCATACAGACCTCTGCAGAGGCAGCAGACGCTGGCAGGCACTAGGTACACAGCACACATGGACCTTACATACACGGGCACAGACAAGCATGCAGACCAGCATGTAGGCTCCACATAGGACTATAGAAAGACACACATAGGCAGGCTGATCCAGGCTAAGGTGGAGACATGGGCCTCTGACCTAAAGTCCATAATATATAGGGAACCACATAAAAGCAACATTCTGCCAGAAATACTGATAGAGCAGATTATATCACCAGCTACTTCTGGGTTCTAAGACACTCAGAGTCAGCCATTTTGTGATAACATAGGCCCCTGGATGTCCAGCATTGGCCATTTTGGTTCATGATGGGCACTTATAACAGCACTAACATGTTGTTTAAACATGAACTGGCTCTTAGGGCCTAACCACAGGCCCGCACAGCCTGGCTCTTAGGGTCTAACCACAGGCATGCACAGCCTGTCTCTTAGGGCCCTAACCACAGGCCCGCACAGCCTGTCTCTTAGGGCCCTAACCACAGGCATGCACAGCCTGTCTCTTAGGGCCTAACCACAGGCCCACACAGCCTTCACAGAAGAGGGCTTGGTAAAAGCACTCACTGGAGGAATGAGGGCACGCTAGAGAGACTGTGTAATATCCCGTGTTCAGTGAGCACAGGGCTGTGGTTCACACCTGAAGAGGAGAGGTAAATAAACCTGGCCGCTTGCTGCTGATAAAAAAGGCCCTTCCAGCAACCCTTCAAGTTCCTCTTATTTATATTTATGTCTAGATGCCTCCAGGATAGTATTTGCTGGTGTCCCAATTCTACCACTATTTCACACCCAAGTGCTTTGGGACTTATTGTACTATTAATTAAAATGCCATTTCCTCCCATACCTGCCAATAAGGATAGGTGTCTAGGAGAGAGTCAGACAGGTGCTTACTACCTGGCTGTAGAAGAAAAGACTGGAGTGTCCTGGTACTGACCATACCTAATAGAAGGCCTGGAGGGGCAGCTGGTGATCCCTATGCCTGGAGACAACTGGCCTAGGAGCTATATTGCTAGCTTCTCTATGTGGGTCCTCATGAACAAATCTAATCAAAATGACACACACATATAGAAAACATAAGTAACTGTTTCAATGCAACCATGGGCAAAGGAAACCTTTATTAGCATGGGTCCTGCAGCGGAAGTAAAAAATTAATGACTTCCAGATTTAAACCTAACAAAAGAAGCTTACACTTGCAAATGAGAGAGAGAGAGAAAGAGTGAAAGAGAGGGAGAGAGAGAGAAAGAGAGAGAGAAAGAGAGAAAGAGAGGGAGAGAGAGAGAGGGAGAGGGAGAGAGAGAGAGAGAGAGAGAGAGAG
>LOEQ01009841.1:26855-39174 GCA_001685075.1 Bramus lutescens | reverse complement strand
TGGTTTCATCTTAAGAATAGAAAGTTTCTGTCTCATTATCACTATCATGGCCTTCTTATGCAGCAGACATCACGAGGGTTGGGATCTAGCAAGCCTATCCATAAAGGAATAATAAAGTGGCAGCCTGATCTGAAAGCCTGTCCAGCGGGACGCGACTACGAATTGCTTTTTCTTTCTGTTGTGTTCTCTGCTGACTGCTAGGGACTTTACCTTGTAGCCTACCTAATGCAGGGAGTGAACTCTGAACTTCCCCTAACAGTTCCTCAGAAGCTGTTATATAGCAAATGGACAGGGGTGAGGTAGGGTGTCAGGAAAGTCTAGTCTGCTGGAATTCAGGTCTGGAAGATCTCTGGCTGAGAGAAAGAGATGTTAACTAACAAAGGAAATGCTAATTGCTTCTAAAGCCTGGAGCCTGATGGCTCACTAGGAGATAAGATACCAGGTCTGGAACTAGACCTGCAGAGATGACAGAGGTGAATATTTTACTTAACTTGTAAACTTAAAATAGCTGTAAACAAAATACAGCTCTCAAAATACTGGTCTTTGCTTCCAGCAGGCAAGGGTGGGAATTACAGGCAGAGGACCCTACTGGTTTTTGATTGTGAGCCCTCCTTAAATGGCTGAGTCATCTCTCCAGCTCAGGGTCTTTAATTATTGTTAAATAAAAGAATAAAAGTGTAGACTTTGGAATTAGAATTTCTTCTCTTCTGTATCCTCAGGATGACTTTGGGTAAGTTATCTAGTTCTCTGTGCCTCAATTTCCTCACTTAGAAAATTTTGTAACATTGTAAGAATAGAATAAATGAGTTTATGTAAAAGGACACACCAGTGACTCTTCCTCTTCCAGGACAGAGGAAAGGACCAACTATTATTCGGATCTAAATGCATAATTTGATTCTCTTGATTACATGTTGGTGATTGTGTTTTTCTTTAAATCTAAAAGGCTAGACACATGTCCTCTACCAGAATAATGAAATATAATTTTACCATACCAGAGTAATAGGGAAGCCCATGGAGCTTAATATGTTCTTTTCTTTAAAAAAAAAATAGTTTTAGTCAGGCAAATTGGCTCACACCTTTAGTCCCAGCACTCAGAAGGCAGAGGCAGGAGGATCTCTGTGAGTTCAAGGTCAGTGTGGTCTACAGAATGAGTTCCAGGAAAGCCATAGTTAGGCAGTGAGAGACTTGTCTTAAAAAATAAACAAACAAACAAACGAACAAAAAAGAAAAAATAGTTTTGTACTTTTATCTCTATGTTTTATTCAAGAGCCACTTAATCAGCCATGTACTATTGGTCAGGTTTTGTTGGCCTTCTGAACATGTTTCCTCATGTGTGGAACAGCAATGGTGATCTTTATATTGAAAGGGTATAATTGGAAATATAAAAATTGACACATACAAAGCACTTAATCTAGTCTGACCATGAAGACTGATTATGTGATTGCTAGACACCGCTACCCTATTCATTTTTGAGTAAATGGATAATGATTTTGTTTCTTATAAACATGTTATTTGGTCTTCGGTGTAATTTTCCAGTTACTTTAAGGATGTAATATAGAAATTAGCTCGATTCGGGGAAATAACCAGGCCAACTTAAAGATAAATAATTATATTTTTAATTGTTATAAGAGGAAAACTCATGCCACAGAATGGGAAGTCCAAGTTCCTCTGTGTCTGGCGGGAGTCACCCAGAGAAAGCTTGCACCTGGTCCGTCCCAGTTTTTCTTCCTGGGCTCCAGGTAGCCACCATACCTTAACCAGGCGTGATTGGTTAACAGAGCTTCCCCATCAATGTAACTGCACAGAGAACTCAGTTTCTGGGTACTTATTGTGATTATACTGTGAGCACAGACTTGCCTCAGCAGGGATTATTTTTTTCTTTTTCTAAGCCAAGGTTTATCTGTGTAGCTTGTCTGTCCTGGAATTCATTCTGTAGCCCAGTTTGGCCTCAAACTCAGAGATCCTCCTGCTTCTGCCTCCTGAGTGCTGGGATTAAAGGTGTGCACCACCACCACCCAGCTGCCCCTAGGGATTTTGCTGATAATACTGGTCAGATAAATGTGTGGAGCTAATCAAGATGCACATGAGCAGATATTCTATATCTAATGTTCAGATGATCTGCTTCTTTTCCAATTGATGAGTCCTGACTTTTAATCCCAAACCCTATTTTTTCCACATATAACTTGCAGCTTTGCCAATGAGTCCTTTAGGTAGGCTCATAGTGATTGGCTCAAACTGTGGAGGGCACATTTTGTACTGGGTACATTGGGTGAGTGAATAAGAGGCTACTGAGATAGGAACTGAGATTGTGGGGACAACTCTTGAAAAAAAATTAAATATGTACAGATGTCCTTGTATCTCTGTGATGTCTTGATTTCCTTATATAAGATAGCATAGCATTTCATATACCTATGCACATGCTCCCATGTGAGTCACATAGCTTATAGATGCTTGCTACTACCTAGCATATTTTAAAGGCTTTGCGAATAACTAGTATTCTATATTGCTTAGGGGCTACTGAGAACATGTATGTTCAGCACTGACTCAGTTGTTAAAGTTTGTTTTTTTTTTTAATCTGCAGCTGACTGAACTCACATATGTGGAATTTATGGTCACTGAGAGCCAACTATATACATTTACAGTAGTTATGAACTGTTCCGAGGAAAGAGCATTCATAATGCTCCATTCCATCTGGGATCTACTTTGGGCATGTGAATGAGTTTAACTATACTCCCAAGCATTAGTTTCTTACTCATAACACAGGGACAGAGATAGAGTTGTGAGGATAAGCTAGTAAGATATGCAGAGCACTTAATAAACCCAAAGGGGCAAAAGTTGTAATGCTCAGAGCCAGCCTTAAAAAACTATGTTAAGAATACTGAAAAAAAAAAAACTAATTTGGGTTTTAGGTCTTATCCTAAGAATTATGAAATCAGCAGTAGATGAAATTGATAAAGTCAGAAATGTTTTATTATCCTAGGCAGTGGACAACAGATCACACACTTCCTTATGTGCTTTCCAAGTGCAAATGGCTTAAGGAAAGACAATGACACTGAGCCCAGTTTGTGGGCTTTGCCAAAGCCATTGCTTAGTCCTGGAGGGAAAAGGAAATGGCAGGCTAGAGAGGGTAATAACACAAACTTGTCACCAAGGCAAATGAAAAAAATTAGTCTGCTCCTTAAGTAACACTCAGAGAGTGGACGTGAGATTTTATCCCCACCTTGCCTGCTGTGGTACCTGCCCCCAGCCTCCGGTCACTTCCATGGGAATGATAAGGAGTCTTTTCAGAATTGGGGGAAGGAATTCTGAGCCTTTTTCTGTGCCCAACATTTGTTTCCATAGACGGATATAACCATTAACTCTGGCAGCTGCAGCAATTTTTGTGTGCCTGTTGATGGTCACAGGCTTTCAGTTTTATTGACATTATCTCAACAGAAGCATTTTCAGTTGCAAAGCTAGTTTGTTTTAGTTTAACATCTTCTATTTCCTATCAAAAGCAGTTGTGCCCCCTTTGTTTACAATCCACTGAAGGGGTGGGTGATGGGGACTTGAGAGTGAGCTTAATCTGCTTGATCTCTGGAGTCTGGCAGTGGAGGATGTCTGCTTCCCATAATTGAGTGTGACATGAAGAATAAGTGCTCTGGCAAAGACAGATTTGGAAAGTTAGGTGTTGACAGACTCTTTCATAGGAAAGGCAGCAGCACATGGCTGGCTGGATCAATAGCATATTTGTCTAATATCAAAGTCACCTTTCTCTGGGAGATCAGAGTTAATGATTCTTAAAGATAAAGATTGTATCTAAAGGACACCGAGAATTCTTCTGGCCTTTCAGGCAGATTTTTCAAATGCAGGATGATACTCCAATAAGAATGGGCTGTATCCCTACAGATGCTGGAACAAGCCATGTTTGCTTTGGAATTAGACTACAACACTGCAAGTAATTGAATCAAATAATTAATTTCTCTAAAGTAATTTGATAATTTTTTTAAAAAATTTCATTTTGTATGAATGCCTTCACATAATTTCTGTCTGGCTAGTCCTGTCATAGGATAGTTCTTAAAAATGAAGGATGGAAAAAGTACTCCATAACTGTTGCCCATGTTTATGTATATTAACTGATAGGGATTGCTATAGCAATGGTCTTATTCCCTTGAGAGGCAAAGATGATCTTGCTAAATTATACACAGGCTTCACGATGCATATGGCTATTACCTTACCTTGAATTTGGGGGAAGAATCAATAATCCTTTCTCATCTAAAGATGGAGTTGAGTAGGACTTAGTTCTGAGAATATTTTTTGTGGTAGTATCACTGTGAGCATTAGGTTTTATGAGCCCTTGGAAGATGTACAGTGAAGCAGGGCAATAGCGCAAGCACAAGCAAGTGCATGCAAACTCACAATGAATAAGCGAAATTGGCTAAAACAACCTGTCAGTAGACCAAAAGGAGGGCAACTAATGAAGTGCACTCCTAGCCAATAATAACACGCCAGCAGTGTCTGCCAGTTTCAAAAGGACCAAACAAAAACGTTCCTGCGGCAGCTTAATTCCCTAACCCCATAAAAAATCTCAGACCCTTTTTACAATAAAGAGCCTTTACATTGAAATCTTCAAAGTCTGTGTCTGCCTCCATGTCTTCTCACCCCTTGACCCCTGGGAAATGTATATTGCACAACAGGAAGCAGCAATAAGCCCACAGCAGTGCAGTTGTATTTACAGTGTTGATTTCTTACAAATAATTTCTTACAAGGTAGAATTGGTTTTCAAGGACTGTTTCCTGGTAGACTCTACCAAGTCGAGTCACATAAACTGAACTTTACATCCTCCAGCACTGGTGTCCAATTAGGTAGACAGCCTCTGCTTTTGTATAAGCCTCTTTATGATTTATAAATCTGTGTGGCAGCCCCCCCCCGAGAACAAAAGAACAAAGAACAAAAAGTCAAAAGAGCAAAACAACCAACTACAGCAGACCACCTGCTGTAGCCTCCCGTCCCCTCCTGGCCCCATCCCCAGAGGATCACACAGATTTTCCCCTTGGAACTTCCTTTCCCTCACTTACTGTTTTATCCCAGCCCCCAGCTTCAGCAGACATCCCCTGGAAACCCATCAACAAACCCCTACCAGGGAAGCAAGTAGGCCAGTAAAAGCAGATAGGCAGGCAGCTTCAGATCTTCAATCCCTCTTTTCTCCCTCATATCCAAAGCCCCAATATCATCCCGGATCTCTAGAATACTATCTGTTGCGGCCTCTCCTCACTCTGCCCCAAATCCCCAGGGATTGAGAAGATTCTGGCAGAACATCTATTTTTCCTCCCTCTTGTGGATTTCCTAACCACCTCTTCCTAGCTCATTCCCATTCCATTCCTAAGTGTCAGCACCCAATACCTAGAAACACAATTTTCTTTGAACTCCCAGCAATCACACCTAGAAGGATCCCAGAAGAATTTCCTACCAGGAAACAAACAGCCACCACATTCTCCTAAGAGCCAGAGAGGGCAACAGAAACTAAAAAAACAAAACACCCACCCAACAAAGACAGTACCAGATATTAACACCTAGAATTACAATTATTTCAAACCCAGATGCCTAGACACCAGTGCAAAAATGAAGTAACAGTCAGGATAATATGTCTCCACTAGAGCCCAGCTACCATACCACAGTGGCCCCTGAGTATTGCAACATAGCTGAAGCACAAGAAAAATACCTCTATGAATATAATAGAGATCCTTAAATAGGAAATTAATAAATTGCCTTAAAGAAATCTAAGAAAACACATTAACAAACAGTGAAAGGAAATGAATAAAGGAGTTCAAGACCTGAAAGTGAAAATAAAATCAATAAAGAAAATTCAAACTGAGGGAAATATGTAAATTAAATATGTTGGAACTCAAAAAAAAAAAAAAACAACCTCAAAAACAAGTCTTTCCAACAAAATACAAGATATGGAAGAGAGAATTCCTAAGCATTGAAGACATGATAGAAGAAATGGATACCTTGATCAAAGAAGAAGTTAAATCTAAAAAAAAAAAACACTTGGAACAAAGCATCCAGGAAATCTGGGACACTATGCAAAGATCAATTCTAAAAATATTTGAAATGAGAAAGGAGAAGAAACCTAGGATAATGGCATAGAAAATATTTGCAACAAAATTCATAAAAGAAAATTCTTATTGAAAGAAAAAGATGCCTATTAAGGTACAAGAAGTATATAGAATGACAAATGAATTGACAAGAAAAAGAATTTCCCATGGCACATAATAATCAAAATACCAAATATACACTAAAAGAAAGTATTAAAAGCTGAAAGGAAAAAAGACCATGTAATGTATAAAGACAGACATAGTTGAATAACATCTGACTTCTTAATGGAGTCTCTAAAAGCCAGAAGAGACTAGAAAGGTGCTCTATAGAGTTTAAAAGATCAGAGATACCAGTCCAGACTACTATACTCAGAAAACCTTCAATTACAATGAATGGAGAAAATAAGACATCCTTTGATAAAACCAAATTTAAGCAGTATCTATCTATAAAGCCAACCTTATAGAAGTCACTAGAAGGAAAACTCATCATAAAGTGGTTGATCACACCAAAGAAAACACAAGGAATGAAGAATCCAAGATCAGCAAATCAGAAGAGGGGAAACACAAACCACCACTACCGCCCCTACCACAACAACAAAATGACAGGAATCAGCAAGCATTGCTCATTAATATCTTTCAACATCCGTGGTCTCAATTCTCCAATAAAAAGATATAGACTAACAGAATGGATGCAAAAACAGGATATATCCTTCTGCTGAATTTGAACAACAGATCTCAACATCGAGGGTAGACCTCACCACAGGGTAAAGGATGGGAAAAGATATTCCAAGCAAATGGACCTAAAAGGCAAGTCAGCATAGCAATTTTAATATCTGATAAAATAGACTTCAAACTGAAACTAATCAAGGAAGGATATGACATACTCATCAAAAGAAAAATCTACCATGAGGACATTGTAGTTTTTAATATTTAGGGACCAAATTCAAGGGCACCCAAGTTCATAAAAGAAATACTACTACAGCTTAAATTACATATTGGTCCTCATACACTGAAGCTGGGAAATTTCAATACCTAACAGGGTCCAGCCTCAGTGGGTTTGTAGATTCCAAGGAAGGGGCATGTGGATTAGAAATGTTAGGTAGAAAAAAAAAACAGAGATACTAAAGAAAAGCAGACCCAGAATATAGTTGAGAGGGGAACGCAATGAATACTGAATTCACCCACATTTATTTTCCATATACTTTATATATCCCAATTCAAAAAGGGGCAGGGGGAGAAGCAAGACTGCTTTATTGCATGATATAAATGAACAAACAAAGTAATTACCTCTTCAATACATGAAACATCAAGTATCTATATCTTGAGTTAAGTATTCTGTTGTTTAGGCAGGATATGCAGTGACCACACCCTAGGCCAAGTATCCTGTAGATAGCCACACCCTGGGTGAAATCTTCTGTTATAACCTTGAAGGAGCAAGAATAGGCCTGAATTCTCCAACCTTTGGTCAAGGTGGAATGAATTCACTTCTGTGGGTTCCAACAAATACTCCACCATCGCCAATAGACAGTCAAAAACTAAACAGAAATGTTGGACCTAACAGACATTTTATAAACCTAATGTACCTAATATATTTACAGACCATTTCACCCAAACATAAAAGAAGATACCTTCTCTGTACTTATAGAACTTTCTTCAAAATTAACAATATACTTGTACACAAAGCAAGTATCAACATTTATAAGAAAATTGAAATACTAACTTTGTGTTCCAGCTAACCACCATGAATTAAAGCTGGGTATCAACAACAATAGAAACAATAAGTTTGCAAACTCATGGAAACTGAGCAAGTCTCCAGTGAATAGAAAATGGGTCAAGACAAAAATTAAGAAATAAAGACATTTTAGAACTGAATAAAAATTAATAAACAAAATACCTAAACTTATGGGACACAGTAAGCATTGTTCTAAAGATGCAAGTTCCTAACACTAAGTGCTATGAACATAAAAAGTTGGAGAGATCTTACAATAGCAACTTAACGGAACACCTGAAAGCTTAAGAACAAAAATAAGAAATCACACCCAAAAGTAATAGATGGCAGAAAATAATCAAACCTGGGGCTAAAATCACTAAAATAGAATCAACAAACAATAAAAAAAAATCAATGGAATAAAGAGTTGTTTTTTTTGAAAAACTCTGTAAGACTGACAAACTTTTATCTAGATTTACTAAGAGAGAGAGAGAGAGAGAGAGAGAGAGAGAGAATATCCAAAGTAACAAAATTAGAGATGAAAGTGAGGTGGGGTGCATAATAACAGACACCAAAAAATATAAAGAATCATAAATACATACTTTAATAATCTTTACTACACCAAATTAAAAAAATCTAAAATACATGGATTTTTTTCTTAGTATATACCATTTATAAAGTTAAATCAAGATTGGATGACCAATTTAAACAGACTTATAACCCCTAGTGAAAGAGAGTCAGCCCTTTAAAGTCTCCCATAAGCAACAAAAGTTCAAAATATTAGCAGACTTTCAAAGAAGAATTAAGTCCAATACTGCTCAAATTATGACACAAAATAGAAATAGAAGGATATTTCCTGATTCATTTTTGGGGCCACAGTTACCATGATAACCAAACCATATAAAGGCCAACAAAGATAGTTATAGACCAATTTCCCTTACGAATACAAATGCAAAAATATTCAGTAAAATACTTGCAAATGGAATCCAAGAACACATAGATCATTCACCCTGATCAAATAGGCTTCATCCCGGTGATACAGGGATGGATCAATATATCAAAATCAGTAAATGCAATTCAGCATATGAAAAAACTGAAAGAAAAAACCCACATGATCATCTCCTTAGATGCAGAAAAGGACTTTGACAAAATCCTGGAGAGATTAGGGATGTAAGGGAGATATCAGAACATAATAAAAGCAATCCCATAGCCAACATCAAATTGAATGAAAAGAAACTCAAAGCAATTCCATTAAAGTCAGAAATAAGTCAAAGTGGTCCACTCTCCATTTCTATTCAATATAGTATGTGAAGTTTGAGCTAGAGCAATAAGACAACTGAGAAGACCAAGGGGATACAAACTGGAAAGTAAAAAGTCAAAGTATCTTTATTTACAGATGATATGATAGCATAGTAAGTGTCCCTAAAAATTCCACCAGGAAATTCCAACAGCTAATTAACACTTTCTGGAAAGTAGCTGGATATAAAATTAACTCAAAAAATTGGTAGAGTTCCTATATACAAATGACAAATTGGACTGAGAAAGAAATAAAGAAAACAACATCTTTCACAGTAACCACAAATAATACAAAATTGGGTAACTATAACCAAGGAAGTAAAAAAAAAGCTTGTAAGTTAAAAACTTCAATACATTGAAGAAAGAAATTGAAGAAAAAAGATGCAATGCTTTTCTACGCTCATGGATTGGTAGGATTAATATAATAAAAATGTCTATTCTACCAAAAGCAATCTACACATTCAATGCAACCCCCATCAATATTCCAACACAATTCTTCATAGATATTGAAAGGACAATTTCAACTTCTTATGGAAACTCAAAAAACCTAGGATAGTTAAACAATCCTGGATGATAAAATAACTGTTGAAGGTATCACCATCTCCAATTTCAAGTTGTACTACACATCTGTAGTAATAAAAACAGCATGATATTGGCATAAATACAGACACGTTGATCAATAGAATCAAATAGAAGACCCAGACATAAATCTGCACACCTATGGACACCTGATTTTTGAGAAAGAAGCTAGACATACACACAAGACAAAAGAAAGCATCTTCAGCATATGATGCTGGTCAAACTGGATGGCTGTATGTAGAAGAATCCAAATAGTTTCCTACTTATTCCTCTTCATAAAACTCAACTCTAAGTGGATCATAACCTCAACATAAAATGAGGTACACTGAACCTGGTAGAAGAGAAAGTGGGGGATAATCTTAAACTCATTGGTATAGGAGATAACGTTCTGAACAGAACACCATTAGCAAAGGCACTAAGATCGACAATACATGAGACCACATGAAACTGAAAAATCTTTTGTAAAGCAAAGAGTACTGTCATTTGGACAAAGAAAACTTTTTTTTTCTATTTTTTTTTTTTTGAGGCAGGGTTTCACTGTGTAGCCCTGGCTGTCCTGGAACCCACTCTGTAGACCAGTCTATCTTCTAACAGAAATCTGACTGCCTCAGCTTCCAAAGAGCTGGGATTAAAGGCATGCACCATCACCATCTGGCAATGGGTAAAGGTTTTTACCTACTACACATCCAATTGAGGCTTAATATCCAAAATATATAAAGAATTAAAAAATAAGACATCAAGAAAAAAATAAGAAAATTAAAAATGGGGTACAGATCTAAACAGAATTCTCAAGAGAAGAAACTCAAATGTTCAAGATCCCTGATCACTAGGGAAATGCAAATCAAAACTACTTTGAGATCTCATTTTACAATCCTCAGAATGGCTAAGATCAATAAAACAACTGACGGCCCATGCTGGCAAGGGGAACACTCATCCATTTTTGGTGGGAGTGTAAACTTATACAACCACAACAAAAACAGTGTAGTGAATCTTCAGGAAGATGAGAATCAATCTACCCCAAGATCCACCTATATCACTCTTGGGTATATACCAAAAGGATGCTTCCTCTTACCAAAGAGACACTTACTTGCTCAGCTATGTTCATTGCTGCCCTATTCACAATAGCCAGAAATTGGAAACAGCCTAGGTGTCCTTCAACGGATGAATTGATAAAGAAAACACATTACATTTACATAAGGAGTATTATTTAGTTGTTAGAAAAATAAAATTATGAAATTTGAAGGTCAATGAATGGAGCTACAAAGAGTCATTCTGATGGAGGTAACCCAGATCCAGAAAGACAAATATGGTATGTACTCACTTATAAGTGAAGATTAACCACAGAGATTAGATATAGAATAAGGGACTTGAGTAAGATAGATAGATCTCCCTAGGGAAGGGAAGCAGGGATAGTTATGGATGGGTGGATAGGGGTGGGTGCTAGAATGGTAGGGTCAAGTATAAGGGAAAGGGAAGAAGGAGACCAGGGAGTGAATATGGGGAGAGATGGCTAAAATTAAGGGGTAGTATGAAAACCTAATTCTATAGAAGCTTCCTAAAATATAGACACATATGAAAGTGATCTAAACGAAATAACCTAATAATGGGGGACATAGAGCCCCAGTTGGACTTCTCTTGTCACCCATATAGCTGGGTCCCCAGAAAATGGCCATAAGTCGTGTTTTGCAAAGGCTTAATAAGGGCAAAACCACAGGGGCATGTATTTCCCATCAGGTCCAATCAGGCAAACATATGCCCTAATGTATTTCCTGCTGGTGTATCTCTCACTTACAGTCAACCAAGGACAAGCATACATCCTGGCATAGCAGATAGATCAAACAAACACAGAACAAACAGAAACTTATTCTTAACTGCAAACATAACTCTTAACCTGCAAGGTATATTTTTCTTGATTTTGTCTCACAGTGACCCTGATCTGGGCCCTGTGAGGAGATCAGGTATGGGAGAAGGGAGAACCAGGAGACCAAAAGATCAAGAGGTCAGGAGGAAAAAAAAAAAGACCCAAGTAACCAAAATGGCTGGATTATATAGAGAAGGGTAGTTGAGGCAAGGACATCCCAGTCACTGGGCTGGAGAAGTTCGGAAGAGGGCGTGGGATATGTCTGTCATATGTTACAACAGGTAGGACTGAGAGATGTGGGAGAACATGGAGGCAAGTGCCTGCTTTGATATGTTAAATGCGTACCTCAGCCATTTGACCAGGGTTGATTCCTAATGGTTATCCTTCTCTTCAGTAGCCTAAGTTGAGGATGTCATCCTTGGAGACTGAGCTGCTCATTTAAAATCATAAGTAAGAGGGGCTGAGAAAAACTTGCTACACATTTCATTTTGTGGTCTGAAAATCAACATCAAACACTTATTCTTTGTTTCCCTTTTCTTTTCAAGAGTATTTTTTAAATGTATTTTATTATTTTGTCAGTAGTATTGTTATAGTATTACCAATGTGTCCCATGGTCCTCTATGTGTAATTGAGTTTAAAAGCCTCTCAAATCTTTGATAAATAATACAACACCCACTCCCATTTATACACATTTCAAAGCCAGGTAAATTCCCAGAGCTGGCAGAAAGTGTAATAGGAGGAGCGGGCCGCATCCCGCTGTCCAGCTAGCTTAACCCCCGAAATAATCATATGGAAATT
>LOEQ01009840.1:19657-41098 GCA_001685075.1 Bramus lutescens | reverse complement strand
GTAAGCCACCACTTCGTGGTGGTACACAGATTATTAGAAATGGGTTAATCAAGATGTGAGAATTAGCTAAGAAAATTCTAGAGCTAATGGGACAGGCAGTGTTTAAATGAATACAAATTGTCTGTTGTTATTTTGGGTGTAAAGCTAGCCATGCGGGGAGCTGGGCGGGACGAAAAGCAGGCCAGCCCGCTGCTCCTATCACTGCAGACTAAGAGCTGAGAAGGTGTTATTACCCAGTCGTTATATTCTGAACACTTATCTATTTGGGGAGGGAAAGTCAAGTTTCTTCAATCCTGGAGGCCCCTAAATGATAATTAATCTTAACTAGCAAAAAGCCCAAATCAGATATCGAAGGTGAAAGCTAAAAGACTGGAGAAGCAGAGCAGCAGCCACTGGACTTCTTAACTCTAGGAAATCTCAAACCTAATTGGGAAGATCCTGTCCCTATGAATCCTCAGAATGAATTGGAAGGTCAATTCCTCAGATTAAGTGGGCGAAACCCTGTCTCCACCTACCTTTTATTCTTGTCTCCCACTTCCTGATTGTGTTGGGATTAAAAGCAGGAGCCTCCCAAGTGCAAGTAATGGGATCAAAGGTTTAAACCACCACTGCTCTGTTTCTATTTTAGATTGGTTCAATCTTACATAGCCCAGGGTGGCACTGAACTCTTGATCTTCCTGGTTCCTCCTCCTAAGTGATAGAATTAAAAGTGTGTGCCACAACTGCCAGCCTGGTATCTATGGTTAACTAGTGACTAGCTCTGCCCTCTGATCTCCAGACAAGTTTTATTTGAAAGAATACAAACCAAATATCACATAACAGAATACCCAAGTAATATTAGGTGTACAAAGTGAATTTAGAAGAAAAAAGAACCATATGAAAAGTTGGAAGAGAGAAGTGGAATAGGGTGGGGTGAGATGGAAAGGGATTGGAGAAGAGAAAACAGGATGGGTAGATTTTGTCAAAACATTTTATATGCATGCATGAATTCTCAAATAATAAAGTAATTTAAGTGCTTTAGCTTTATTTAAAATCATCTTTAGGAAAAGATACATGATGCCTTCCACACAAGAATATAGCAAAATCGGGTTGTGCTGTTGGACATGAGGTGGCTCCTTGCCAAGGAGGAAGCTTCAGGAAACGTGTGAGCGATTCCAGGGTAAGTGTTCAGTGTAAGCACAGCTCTAGGCACATTCTTTCTGAACTCCATGAACTTCCTCGAAATAATAACACTATGAAATGGTGGAAGAACAACTAGTAAGAAAAAAGACTAAATTGAAAAAATAATTACACTGGTAGTAAATAACCTTTTAGATATAAGACATAAGAGCAACTTAAAACCATGACATAGATGCAATATGCTTTAGATTCCTCACGAAGTTATTGTGAAGACTGAATAGCACAAATATATAATTTAGAGTGTCTAGCACTCTGAAGTGTTCAGTAAATATTAGGAATAGTCTGATAATTATTAGCTATATTCAGATTTTTACTACATTTGACCAATAGCTTTTCATCAAATATTAATGACCTTCAATATAAAACAGTGGCATTAAAAGTGATAGTTGGTCCATTGTGTGTTGATGAACATGAAAATAATACCCATACTCAGATGTCAAAGTCACGCCACCTCTTGGGGCCTTCATGGCACATCTACCCTGACGGCACATGACTGATTTATCTCTGTCAGTGGGAATGAACCCCTTTTTCTTGACAAAATGGCCAGTCACCACTTTTAGAACAGACACAACAGAAAGCCTGATTTGGGCTCAACAAGTTGCCTGTAGGGACATGTAGAGAAGAGGTCACTAATGCTATGTGTGTTTGCAAGATGAGTCCAGACATTCTTCCAAGGATTGTCACCACCATGGGCATGATCATTCATCTCCTTGTGCAGACAATGAAGAGGGGGCATAAGTGTGGACAGCAACATCAAAAAGCACTGACTAGATAGATGCTCAGACTGGAGTATAGGATGGGATTGATAACAGAACTCCATGCATGTGTATTGGACATGACTAATAAACATTTCCATATTTATTTCATAAGCATATTAAAACATTGAAAGTATACATTGATCCCATGATAATGTATCCATGGTAGTTAATACCATCTCTTTTGAATTTAAAATTCCTTTGTCAGATGATAATTGCATTTTGCATCATTACGTCTGAGTTTTCAATTGTATGACAAAAATATTTATGATACAACTGATTTAAATTAAAAGCTATGTATTACATATTATAAAAACCATTTTCTTACTATGCCTTATTTTGTATGTTTTGATTTATTTTTCTCTGTTTCTTGATTAAATTAACTGAGCTTTTTTCTATTTAGTAAGTTTTCTAAATTATAGTGGGATTTAGATTTATCCTCTGCTCTATTTCCATTTCTCTATTCTCCTTTAATTTCTATCCTGTATGGGTGTGATGTATTTTGTGTCTGTGTTATGTGGTTTGTATATGTGTGTGTGTGTGTGTGTGTGTGTGGTGTGATGTATGTATGTGCCATGTGCATGTGTTTAGTTTATGTCTGTATACTTGTGATGTGTTTTGTGGTATATGTGTGTATATGCATGGTATGTGGTTTATGTATATGTATATGTGTGTATGATCATATGTGTGATGTATGGTATAATTGTAGTATGTATGTACAGTAAGTATGGTGTGTGTTTTATGGGGAGATGTGTGAGTATGTATGTCTGTTGTGTATATATGTGAAGTTATGTGTTTATGGTGTATACTTTGTATGTGGTATGTATAATGCAATGTGTGTGTGAGAGAGTGTGTTGTAGTGTGTGTGTATTGCATGTATGTTATGTATATGACATGTATGTGTGTGTGAGGGTGTGTGTGTTTTGTGTGTTCTTTCTCTAGTTTTCTAAACTGGGAAACTTTGACATACTCTTCATTTTCAAGCTTGCTGATGAAAGTGATCAATGCTGGGTGCTTTTCCATGATTTCAGTATATGCCCCACAAGCTGTAACCTCTGTTACTATCATTGTGATTTTCAGGAAAGCTTGCTGTTTCACGTTTTCTCCCTTGGTTACAGGGTTAAGAGAAAACTTCAATTTCCTCACCATGTGGGATTTTATGTTTGTTTACTTGTTTTCTCTTCATGCTTGATAGGTTTCTATATTTGTGAATTTTGATCCTAGTGGCACCACAGTATACATATGTATGTCAGAGGACAACTTGCTTGGGTCAGCTCTCTTCTATGGTGTGGGGCCTGAGGATCAAACTTAGGTTGTCAGACTTGGGAGTCATTCATTGGTCTCACCACATAGCCATTTCAGAAATTCGGGTTTCACTCTTGTACTCAGAACTATTGTATTCCCATCTTTATTAAGAGTGATTCGATTCCTTTTTTATAAACTTTTAAATTGGGTTTATCTGTTTTTTTTTTCCTTAGTATTCCCTTGAGTATCTATCTGTTTCTTACACAGCAGTAAAGTGTTTTTTGTTTTTGTTTCTGCTGTTGTTTCTTTGTTTGTTTCCCTCTCCTCTCTTTTCTGATTTTTACTGAGCTCTACATTTTTCTCTGCTCCGCTCCCTGCTTCTCCCCTCCATCCTTCAACCCTCCGCCAAAGTCCCCATGCTCCCAAATTACTCAGGCGATCTTGTCTTTTCCTACATCTCACATCGATTAGATCTATGTAAGTCTCTCTTAGGGTCCTCATTGTTGTCTAAGTTCTCTGGGATTGTGGTTTGTAGGCTGTTTTTCTTGGCTTTATATTTAAAAACCACCTATGAGTGAGTACATGTGATAATTGTCTTTCTATGTCTGGGTTACCTCACTCAAAATAATGCTTTCTAGCTCCATCCATTTCCCTGCAAAATTCAAAATGTTGTTATGTANTTTCTATGTCTGGGTTACCTCACTCAAAATAATGCTTTCTAGCTCCATCCATTTCCCTGCAAAATTCAAAATGTTGTTATGTATTTGAGCTGTGTAGTACTCCATTGTGTAAATGTACCACATTTTCCCTATCCATTCTTTGGTCGAGGGGCATTTAGGTTGTTTCCAGGTTATGGCTATAACAAACAAAGCTGCTAGGAACATATTTCAATTTCTTCATTGTACTTTTGGACGACATTCCATAGCTTTGCTTGATACATAACAAGCATCATTTTCACATGTGTAAATGTGTGTTCTAGACTCCCCATCCACCTTGGATTCTGTTACAGATTGTCTCACTAGAACCAGGTGTTTGCCAGTTCTGTAATAATGACCTGGGAGCCCTGCCTTGGGAAATTCGAGCTTCCATATCAGGCCCAGCTCATTTGAAACCTGAGTGTCTGGGACCTAATGCAGATCTTAAGCCTTTACACTGGCTGAGGTATCTCCCTGATCATCACTTCACATTGTCATTTTAAGGCCCAGAATATATTTATACATCGTGAATATCCCTTATCTTTCATTTTTCTGGGTTTTCCTCTCCTTTACTTTGCTGGTGAATTTTCTTCATCAGATGACTCTGTAGGCAGGGCTGGTGGATGCAGTTCCTTGGGCTTTAGTTTTACATTCTACTGTGCTTTGACATCTGGATGTCAGATTCACAGCATAAGAAGACCCAAACTACATACCCTTTACAGTTTTTTTTATTCTGCTCCATTTTTTCTTGTTTTATATATTTGTTTAAAAACTTCAATATTAATCTAATTTCTAATAGCAGTCTCAGACCTTGGAATTCAAGGTTTCTTCTTTTTTGCATTTAATCTTTTTCCACTTCTAAAACTTCGTTGGATTATTTTAGATTTTAAACCTATTCTACCGTTCTAGTTTTTCTTAGTCAGAGAATTTAATGATTATAAATATTAGTCTACAGTTCACCTTCTTGTATTTTTTTCTACTTAATACAGTTTCTTTTCCTTAGTTTTTTTTTACCTTTGTCACTAGAATTTATTGTTATTTTCAATGGATTCTGTTTTCTTTAACTATCTGTATCTTATTCCTTATTTCTATTTTCTTTCATTTATCTAATGAGCTTAAATCTCATTTCAGTTCTTTATGTTTTTTTGTTCATTTTTGCTTCATGTTTTGATTTTCTAACACAAACTCTCCTTTGGTCATTTTCATAAGACATCATTTTCTTTTGGATGATAATTTCTCATCTCCTTTTATTCTCTGGCTGTTTGGTTGTATGAGAACCATTTTTAATTGATATATNATATATATCTCCCTTGATTTTCTGAAAAAAATAATTTTATTCCTACCTTTGCTTGGAGAATTTGTGTATTTTCAGTTACTTTTTCTAATAGTACAGAACACTGGTGGTTTGTCCAAGGGATTCCTTGCCTCTTGTTTGTTTGTTTCTTTATTTACTTATTTCAAATTTGGGAAAGTTCACAATAAAGTGACGAAACATACTGTTAATGTGTTGATTTTTCTTTGATCTTACTTCCTTTTTTGGTATTATTAATTTAATATCTTCTAATGCCCCACCTAGTGTTCTCTTTTAATTCTATCGCACTTGCCCAAATATGCTCTCACTTAATTCTGTATTTATTTCTTCTTCCTTAAAGCCACACCCACACCAGCTCCCTGGCTATTTCATGCCCACTTTGTAGTCTATGTGTTGATAACTCATACTCATTTTCACCACCTCATTAAGGCTTATTCTTACTGAATTATTCTTTTGAAGGAGAATTTTTTCACACCATAACTTGATCTCTGCCTCTGCAATTTTCTTTTTCTAATTTTCAGTTTGGCCTATGTATAAGACAGACCCCAGAATGTGTCATTTACTGGAAGTGGATTAATTTCCTTGCAATCACAGTAATTGTGAAATGTGTACAGTCTATCCAAAGAGTTGTTTGTTGCTTAGTATGTTGAACTCTTTGGTGATAGATCCCATTGTAGCTGTATAGCAAGTCCTTGTCAGGCATGTTTTCCCACAAATCCTTCAGTTGATTTCTGTTTGGTGCTTAGGATTGTGTTCATTAAAGAGACTCAGATAGTTTCGAGTAAAATGTATTTCTTGAGTAAAAAAAAATCTTTCAAGTTATTTTATTTTAATGTCTGGAACAAGGTGACAAAGCATGCCATCAATGTGTTCTCACTTGTTTATTTTGTCTCAAAAGTGTTAAGTGCACAGTCATTTATTAACTGTAAGTTTGTTGTGGATTTTACTCTCTAGATTGTAAAAGAGATAGTGTATTGTTATATTTGGGAACTGTTTGTCCATAGTTTAAATGTTTCTAATACTAGCATCTTGATTATTGCTTCCACTTCCCTTGAGTTTTCCAGAAAATGTATTCTAACTTAAAACTTCAATAATTTTGAGTTATTTAAAATTTTGCTTATACATACTGTAAGGTATTAAACACTGGAATATTGTTTTAGTGTAAGTCACATGTGAAAGACATTTTCCTTAAAAATTGAATTGGTTATTTTAAATTATTGACATGGTATACATACATAGATTAAAAATTAGTATTATATAACCTTTTAAGATAGATTTCTGTCTTTTTATAATCTGCTCATAATTGTGACATAAAAATATTTCTGTCCCTTTTTTATAATACTGGTCTCAAGGTTTTAGAGAGTTTTGGGGGATGCATAAATGGCTCAGAGAATAAAATGCTATTGATAGGGTCCTGTGTGCCTGGGACTCACCAAATGTCAAACATAGCATCCGGTATCTATAAACCCTATGTTTAGATTGCTACCTAGTCTAATCAAAACTAAGATCAAGGTTGAATGAAAGACCCTGCCTCAAATAAATATGGTGGAGAGGGATGGCAAGACATTCAAAGTCAACTTCTCACCTCCATGTTTACATGAATACATTGGTATATCCTCAACCACATGTGTACACACACAAAAACAAAATAAATTTTAGACTGTTGTTGGGAGTCTAGAATTGTTCTCATCCACAAATGTGTCTTATTTATATTTTCATTAATAGCTACCTTTATACTTTAAATTGGGTGATGAGTCAAATGTTTAGAAATTTATTTTTCAATCACATTTTCTTTCTCAGTTTAAACTGCTTGTGTGAGTTCTGTATTTGTAGACTTGCTATTCTTGCCTTGACCTGTGACCTCAGGTCATATCTGCTCTTATTACAGTTTAATCTAGACATAGCACCTGTCAATGCCTTTGCTGGAGAGTCCTGACTCTTATTTTGATTAACTCTGCTGAGAAGTCAAATTTTCACAAGTTCACATAAGAAAGCCCGTCCTGAGTTCTTGCATGCTGAAAAACCACTTGTCAGTTGATATAATAATTGATTGACACCTGATCTAGAGATAAAATACATAGGTCAGTTTCTATCCTCAAGTAATTTGTAGGTGTTGCCCAGCTGTTCTTGCTGTTGAATGTTGCCATGGTGATGATGCAGTTGGCCTTGTGTGTTGCTTATTTCTTCTTCCTTTTATAAGTGAATCGAATATTGCTCATGGTTCCCTGAAGAATTTTTCTTTTAAAAAATTATGCACGGTACCTTTGTTATGAATTATTTTAGACTCATTCATCCTGTGTCATTTAGGTATAGGTTAATGTTGAAAAATAATTTCTTTTAGAAATCGCAAATGAACATTTTAAATTACCTTTTAAAATATTATTTCTGTGATTTACTTTTTTCTTTTATAGACTTTGACTTCACACAGAATAAACCTTAATTTCCACTCATTTTAATCCTTTTAAAGATTTCCCTTTATTTTAATTTTTTATTTTATTTTTATTATATGTCCTATTGACCCGACTAAATATTCATGGTCTCTTCTATGCTACCTCCATTTCTGTGATTACGTTTTACTCCATTTACTTCCTGAATGAAGTTTTTCACCTAATGATCATTCTCAAAGTTTTATTAAGCAATAACATTTGTTCATGTATTATGCTTGCAATATTACTTCATAGCATAGCTGAATACAGTATTTTTCTTCAATAATTATAAAGTATTTGTTTTCCATGTTCATTACATTTTGGAAGTATTTGCTTCTGTGGTAATGCTGCTTTTTTCATGTCTTTTTCTGATTCTTCTCTTTCCATTTTAATATACTTATGTGGAAAGGGGATGTAAGTTGATCCTGTGCTTCATTTGATTTTCATGTTGGAGAATATACAGCCTCTTTTTTTTTCCAGTATAACTGAGGGTCTTCTGTATGAGGATCTACATAAACAATTGTCCCAGCAGTGAGTGCAGACAAACAGAGATGCTGGAAGTCTGTCTTTCGTTTTCTTGTTGATACTTTAAGTCTTCTCTTTTTCTAAGAACCACAAACATTATTCAATAAAAAAACACAAGTCTCTGTGCTTCTTCATTTAGCCTCACCATCCATGCTTTCTAGATGACTCTTTGATGTCTGCTGCACAAGAGAGCATGAAGGGCTACAGTTTTCCTGAGTTTTTTATTTTATTTTATTTTTTTAGGGGGGTTCAACCTGAAAATCAAAAAAAAAAAAAGAGCCAAGCCACTAGAGAGTTCTTAATTCTAGGAAATCTTTAAACTGAAAGAGAACCAATACCTAACTCATGCTGCCTTATATTCCTCTCTAATGCCGAAATTAAAGGTATGTACCATCACCACCTGGCCTCTATGGCTGACTAGTATGGATGCTGGGATCAAATGTGTGTATCACCACTGACTGGCCTGTATAGCTGACTAGTGTGACTATTTTGTGTTCTGATCTTCAGGCAAGCTTTATTAATTTAAATACAAAGGAAATATCATTTCATTTCCTTTTTGTCTAAAATAAAAGAGAAAGCTATAACTAATACATGAAAAACTATAACAATAAGCACAATAACTATAAAAATATATGCAAGCAATAAATATATAAATAATGTATAGTCCATTTGCATTTGAGAAATTCAGAGGAAATTCTCCATATCTATTCTATCTCAGTAAGTAAGATAGTCACTGGGCAAGATAACGCCTTTGTCTCTACTGTTGACACTACACTATCCTAATTGGACAAGCAAGACACAAAGTAGAGTGATTGCCAAACATTGTCAAGACAAGGCAGGACAGCCCTTCAGAATATCCTGGTTCACTGAGAAGTCTGTCGAAAATTCTAGACCTATAGGCAGAAGATGGATGCCATAACATCATATAGGAACTGTGGGTAACTGTCCAGCTAGCCTGCTGTTTCTGTTATTTCTCATATTTTTTGAAGTCATTAGCTCATAGTTCCTGCTTATTCAGTTAATATTATTTCCTTCTTGGGTCTCTGAGGGAGTTGAAGATTAGATAGTTACAGTAATAATTTTCCTTGTTTACCAGATGCAGCAAACAAGGTATGATAGAAAGTAAATTAAGAATAAGACTTTGGCCTTACCAAGATAAGATAGATAATGGAGTTTTTTTCTCTGAATTTATCAGTTTCCTTCAGTTATCTAACTAGCAGAACATTTAAGTGTTTATCATCACAATTTATTAAATTTATAAATTGATTAACTCACTTTTATAATTGATGGAGTTTATAGTCTATGTAGTATTAATACACAAATAAAGGGATGTAAGACTCAGGCTAAATAAGGATGACTCAGACAGCAGGGTTTTGAAGAAGAAAATATACTTTTACAACAAGTGGTTACAAGTACCCAAGGCAATGTTTAAGACCATCAGTAAAGAAAAAATGCAAAAACAATAATAGCTCCTTAGTGAGCCATCCTGTTATGTACTTACAGGTGCTTTCTGATTTTAGTCATGTGTGAGTTTCACTTCAGGATGGTATTAAATAGTGTACATTTAGACATAGTGATACAAAAAAGATTTCTGTTTACTACTATTTCTTAATCTTATTTCCTTCTAGAGGAGTAACCACTTTTTCATTTAAGATTTACTAATTTTAATTAAGAATACATGTCCTATTAATTCCTTCAGACTTATAGACAATATATTCATGACTAATATAAAAAATTAAATGCTTTATTTTCCTTTAAAGCTAACAGGATTATTCAGTGCAGTTTCCTCAAAGATCATAGGGAAGATGAGTTACCTGCATCCAGTCTTACTGAAGCAGGCTCCATATCGGTGTTTTTACTTTCTAAGGAGGGTAAAATCAACTCAACCTGACTAGGCTTCTTAATTTTGTTTTATTCTTTGAGCATTTGAATACTTTGCTATTCAATGTTTCTTCTGTCACTTGGAGAAGAAAAGTTTCAGATTATGAGTATGAAATTGAATTTTTTAAATGCTCAGGTTGTCCTCTGCCACTCTCTGTGGAAGTGTGTAATATTTACTTAAATACCTTGCTTTGTCTTCTGTGTCTGTGAGTTCAGTGTTCTATTTGCCAAGCTTCCCACCTCTCCTTCATGGTGTGACTCTCCCCAGATATTTGGTTATGCTTGGTTGTGTGTTTGTCTTTGTATTTGAGAACCTCTGTTACTCTTCTGGCAATATTATATCTGTTTGCACAGACTCCATGGGCTATGGGCCAGGTCATATCACTGTATTTTGTACTGCTGTCTGGATAGAACTGCAGTGAGGACAAAGAGGAATTTCAGCTTCCTGAATTATTATTATCTATTGAATACATTCTGGATTTTAGCAGAGTTTTGAGTCATTACCTTGTTCGTCACTGCAAATGCTTACATCATTTCTGTTTGTACTCTGGATGGGAGGTCTGTATTTTGGGTACCATCTGCCTCTTGATCTGGTAAAGTAAAACTGAGCACTCTGCATATGGCTGTTGAGTGATTTTTGATGTTTTAGTTTCAGTATCCCTTTTAAATATAATGATTCCATGTATTTACTAGTTGAGAAAAACTAGCAGCCCTTGCAAGCCTCTTGCCTCTGACTTGCATTATGAGAGCAGTTGGTCTTCCCACATTACTTTTGTTACTGTTGAAACCACCCAAGAGTCCTGTTTGGCTGGAACCATCAGTATCATGCTTCCCTCTCATTTGAAGTCCTCAGTGACTGATCCAAATCCTCTTTAGAATCACATTATATCGGGTAAAAATATAACATGAAACATTTTTCTCTTACGAATGCTTATCCCTGCCCCCCCCCACTCGATCAAAATATCTCACCCATTTCCCATATTGGCTCTTTTTCTGACACTGAGGATGTTTCCTGTAGGAGGCAGCCCATCAAGCTTGATGTTTGCTGAATTTAATGTTGCAATGTAATTGTGGGGTTTACTGCTTAAAAGATTTTGTTGTGAATATTTTCACAACTGCCTTTAATGTGGTGAGCACAGGGCATGTCTTCAAACTCAACAAGAGGAGCACTGGGTATACCTATTTTCCTTCTTCATGGCATACATCCTACTCATATTTTACATAATCTGCTCCTTGAGCTTTGAGAACAAATTATCTCCAGTGTAGTTCTTATAACTATAAACCTTGCTTATTGTGAGGCCTATATTTCTTCCCTAGTTTCAGACCACTGTGAGAACACTTACCATCCTATAGGACTGTATTCTTTCCATCCCTCACTGATAGTCCGACCATCGTGATATTTATAATTCTTTATGATGTTTTTCTCAGCTTTCCATTCCACATCCCCATTTCACCTAAAACTCTCCTCATCTGTGGAGATTTGCTTCCCACTGTAGGTAGGTAGGTAGGTAGGTAGGTAGGTAGATAGGTAGGTAGGTAGGTAGGTAGGTAGGTAGGTAGGTAGGTAGGTAGGTAGGTAGGTAGGTAGGTAGGTAGGTAGGTGGATAGACAGACAGACAGATAGATAGGAATTTCACACTTCCAAATACAGTAAGATATGCTAGGAGCTGTGCAGGCAGAGGTGGTATATATGACTGCTATCCTTCTTCACCACATGAGTCCTGCTTAGAGTACAGCCTCAGAACTTATAATGGTTCCACACATAAAAATAAGCATAATCCCAGTCAACTAGGCCCGTTAATAAATCAAAGAATCCCGCCATTCACCGGCTGCTTCCTCTGCTCCCAGGGTGTCTGTAGTATAATAGGGCATAATTCACTCCTCACAAACACTTAATACCACACTTCCACCATTTACAATCTGATAATATTCAAATACTATTGCCATATTATGCAGCTCTCAATCGCAGATGCGATTCCATAACAGCCTCACACTTTGGCATGCATTATGTAAGTTGTTATAAAATTGCCCATCTTAAAACTCTTCTTCAATTGCAACCAATATCATCGCTTCACACACAGAGCTTCTGGAACATTAAAAATTTAGCTTCTTTGCTATTTAGCAGGTTTAGCAAAAGGGAGCAAAACAGACACACAGATGTTCCCCCTTCAGAGTCCCCAGGAGGTCTGAGGCAAGAGAAAGAAACCCCCAAATGGAGACAGCAATGACACTGAAGACACATATATTCTTTTTTTTTTTAAGATATGAAAGAAATAAAGAAATAATGGATCTATTTGTTGTCCTTTCTGGGAACTCAGGACTTCTCTGCTGTTTGTGTTTCTGCATGCTTTTGCTAGAGAGGCTCTGCAGGAAATGAGTGCGCTCATCTCAGGGACACACTTCTCCCACACACAGTTTTCTAAGACAAGCTGGTGTGTGCATTTTCTATTGCTTAATATCAGCTCAGTAACTGGAATCAAACACTACCCTACTTCTACCCTCAGCCCATTCAAGTACATAGACAGACTGATTGTCGATCTTGCCTGTCACCTGATAGGATCTGATGGACTGTGAGCCATTCTGGGAGGTCTGTGTGCTATTTTCTGGAAAGGATTAACTGTTGGGAGAAGTCTGTTCATCCCCTAAACTATGTGGCACTATTCAGCAGCGGCCCAGGTCAAAGAGGTCTAAGGAAGGAGAAGAGCTGCCTTTTGTCTCCACTCCCTGCTGGTGACTGGATGAATCCCAGCTGACATTGCCATCCTTTACTGTCAACAGACTCCAGTCTCTTCGGGATCCAGCTGATCTGAAGAGCTGTGATTCGGCAAGACTTCAGCTACTGATTGGGACTGTCGAGACTTCCAGCTCTGGACTGAAGAGCTACCAGGTTCTTAGCTTGTGTGGAGTACAGATGGCTGTTGTCAAACTAGACCGCCTCCATCCATTGCTTTCTAGTAAATCCAAGACACATGCATTCTGTCAGCTCTTTCCTCTAGAGACACTAACATGCAGAACTTCCATTCCAAAATGCAGAAAATGAGGCCAAACAGGAACACACCCTTAGACAGGGCAGAGCATGGATTCTTACTCAGGTTTAGTGATAAAAGACGAATGTGAGATATTTTCTGATAATAAGGTTTGACGAAAGGGAGTAAAATCCAGGCTTCTGGTTTCAAGAATGGCAGACAAGGAAGGTGGATAGAAAAGACTTAGAGCAGCGCGCTGGAAAACTGTTCTTTTAGTATGATGGTATGCTAACAGGGTGTGAAATGGGGAAAGTTGCAAGACTTAGTTTCTAATGCTGGCTGCTTCTATACAGCTGGACAGTCCACCAAATTGTCTGAGCCTGCGGTCTCTGATTCTTAACTGATAAAATAATGATAAAGTCTACAAGACAATCATCCCTGATCCATGAGGGCAGCTTTGCTGAAGAGCAGATGTGAATATATTATAGCCTTGAAAGTCTTTGGCCTGGGCTTCGATCAATGAGAACTTATAAAGGAAAACTGTGAAGGAAGCAGAGGGAGATAACACACCTAGACAGATGGCTGGCCAATTAGTCATTAAGTCTTTTTCTTCCTCTTGCTTTGGTGTCCTCTCCTTTGAAGATGGCTGGGCTCTTGCTGCCGACTCTCCAGGAGTGGGTGTGGCTGGAAAGATGAAAGGAGGCTGTATACACTGCCTTCCCTGTCTTGTCTACCCTCATATGATTTACTTTCCTGGTTATCCAGAGACCTGGTAGTCGCCACAAACAGTGGCTGACCACTGCTACAAAACTTCAGAGAAATATACCCAGACTCCTGATCTGGGAGAAGGAATTTTTCTAGAGGTTTGAGAGTGACTGCTGGGAAGAGCTGAAACTGCTCAGAGAGCATTTCTCTGAAGACGAGGGAGAGACAGAACTTTGAAAAGCATGAAACCGATCTAGCTGGCCTCAGAGCCATAAGAAAACCAGGGAACAGAGCCACTTAGGTGGAAGGGCCATGTGCTTTCTGCTATTATTTTCTTAGATTTTACCTGAAAGTAACAGGGTACATTGTTTACAAAGGCTTTTACAATTTTTAACATATTTTTATTCAGAGTCCTCAATTTCTTTATATTTGTCAAAAGTCTTCTGCTTTCTTTTATTTTGAACAATCTTTTAAAAATAATATAAACCATTTCATTTTAATATGCAATTTGTTTAGCTAATAAATATAGTGGACCATTTCCAGAATACAAGGCTCATCAGGGTAGAGTGTCTGGACTAGATGTGTTGGATTCTATTCCAGCCTTCTTTAACCACAACTGTTGCTGAGGCCATTGGCGTTGCTGAGCCCATTGATGTTGCTGACATCTCAGACCTGGTTACTGAGTGGGCTGATGAATTTGGCCCTTGAGACTTTGCCCAGTATTAGAGTTTGGTCATTTATCACCAGCACAAAGATTTACAAAAGTGTTCAAGGTAGTGAATGTGGGATGTGGGTTTGTAGGACGGTGGAAAGCAGGAAGCACCAAATCCTGAAGATGCAGAGTTGGTGCAAGCATTGCTAATGGGAACAAAATAAGGGAAAGTAATCCAGTGCCCATGGTCCCTTAGCACAAACATATTAGGGCCAGCAGCATTTGCTGCAATCTTATTATTTTAAAGTGGTAGCTATTAAAAAATGAACTCTTTTATTCATGCAAAATAAAAACCAAACTAGCATGTAAAGGAAGAAATTTTAATGCTTTCTTGTGGTTATAAGCAATGCAAGCTATGGCCTTCTAGACCATTCTACATAAACCACTTTTGAGGCAAAATAAGAAATTTTATATAATCAATGTGAAAAGATTGGCACCTGAAAGCAGCATATTATTTCTTTTTTTTACTTCAAAAGGTTTTTTTTTCATTTTTATTTTTTAATTTTAAGCTAAAAAAATTCACATACTTGCCACAGTAATTGTAAATCTGAAGCAGGAGGTTTGCTACAAATTCAAGGCTAGCCTGGGTTACATAGTGAATTGTTTGCCAGCTTAGATTACATAGTAAGATCTTGTTTAAAGAAACAAAACAAAAAACTATTTAAGTTTTAAAAACCATGTAAAAGGTCAATTTTTGTTGATTTGCTACACACACACGCACACACACACATGCATACACACACTTTTACAAACATCTCTAGTATAAATAGAAGTGAGGTTTCAAAGGTTTTCTTAAACCAACTGTGACAGGGAGAGGAGAGAAGACCGTGCAGACAAATCAATATTGGTGGAGAGGGGCAGAATCAGTGGAGTTCTTGATAGTCCCAAGGGCAGATACAGATGAAAGGTTGAACAATCATTTGCTAAATCTAATAAAAAGTAATGACAGTATTTTCATTCTCTGTCCATTTATCAATCCACTGAATAAATAAGTGGCTGTTAGGGAAATGCGCTAGGTACTAAAGATGTATCAGTGGACTAGATGGATCATAAGGTTGACCCTTGTCCTCAAGAACCATATAATTGAGAGAACACAGCCAGCGAGCAACTAATTTCAGTTATAATGATAGTTATGGAAGGGCAAAGGGGCAAAAACCTTAATCAAAAAGATAGAGAATTGCCTTAATACATGTCCTTTATAAAATGTCCTTTAACCCGAGAGCTTCTGAATGGGTAAGAGCATGCAGTATCAGCCAGATTCCTGCCATCATAAGCACCTCACTGTAACTGCAGCCGAGGTTACTATGTAATGGTGATCATGGTGGAGGGTGTTTTGGGTCTTGGGACATAGGACATGAGCCAAGAAAGCATAATGAAAGACATGATCAAACTGTAAGACCTATGCCTATCTGAGCATAAAGAGGGCTGAGTGCCTAAAATAGTATTCCCTGGATTTATTCAGGATTGGGAGGTTTTAGGGTAAAAACCATTGAAAATTTCTTGGTTTTGTGGAACTTGCAATAGTGAGGGGAAAAGGAATATAGGACTCAAAGAATTTGGCTTGGGTATTGTATGGCTATAAAAACAAAAACATTTTTAAGGAACTGCAAAATTAAATAAAATCACAGAATATGAATGTTTGTTACTGTCCAAGATTTACCAAACCTTAACACAAATGAGTCAAATCTGGTGAATATCTGTCATATCGCTGCATCCCACATGGGCTGTAAAGTGAGCTCTGGAATGTGAGGGGGCTTTACAGACATGAAAAACACACCCCCTTGCTCAAGTGTTAAAAAGAGAGGAGGAGCTAATAAGGAGATAGTGGGTTTTACTTCCAGGCTGGCTATCTGCCTCAAGAGTCAGGAAGCTAGTCTTTTACCACAGGAACAAAGCAACATCTTGGGTGGGAAAAGCATCCATATTGCTACATCTCCCTGGAGGGGAGTTAAGGATAGTTAGGGAAGGAGTCTCATTTTTGTCAGCCGCTGACGAATTACCCTGGCTCTGGTAAAGAACAATCCACTATGGTCAGGCAAGAGACTGCTGTTAAATTTAGTGAGTCACAAAGGAAAGGGGCCGTAAAAGTAGGAAGTGGCCTTCTTAGGATGAAAAGCTGCATCAGGAGAGAGAGGGAAGTGAGAGAAGGGAATGGGGTGAAAACAGCTACAATTCCTTTTGTAAATATAGGGAATAGTCATTCAATAAAAAATCTCTGTAAGGGGCTTGAATACAACTGTGTTAACTACTACAGGAATACTAAAACAGGTAGAAGGAGACAGGCAGAAAAGATAGGTGGGACCATTGCGGAAAACACCTGGCTTGGCCAAGATGATATGGTGATGTGGGCACCATGGAATCTTTTACAAGATGGGTTTGTGGCATGATACCTTAAGTCCACTCAATAGAACTTGACAGTGCAAGAATGCTTATAAGGATAGGTACAATAGGCAAGGAAAAACTGAAGATTATCCCTGGTCAAGGTAAGAAAGCTTTCTTCTTCCTTTTTATCCTTTTGCTCTCGATAAACTAGAACACATCCTTGGAGAGAACAACCAGCAGACTCGGAGGAAATCCTTGCACTTGACCCAAGCATGGTTCAAGTTCATTATCCATCATGTTAAAGGTGCAGCGTTACAGGTACATTCATCATTGCTGACATGTAAAACAGCTGGAGACTCACTGTCTCTTGACAATGTTGTTTTCGAACAAGAGGAGACCATGGTTGAGCAAAGAATACCGTGAAGCATCCAGACTGCCTCATTTTCCATCCCAGGGGAGTGACATTCTCTGAAAAACTATCTAGATTTAACTTCTTCTTGCTTCTCCCTAGGTAGCCTAGCCACATCCATTCTGCCTCCTGCTTATCCCTCGCTGGAGGTCTGAAGTCAATTTCTTTTTTCAAGATGGGCGAGCTTTGAGTTCCTCTTCCCTGCACAGCATCTGAGACAACAAAATAAACAATCTTCTTAACGTTAAAAAAAAGTTCAGCCATACAACTCAGCCAAGAATCAAGTCTATATACGGAACATACCAGGCTCCATTTATTCACTTGAGAATAGAATGTTTCCTTTAGCCAGGATCGATTACTAAGTGTGGAGCTGATCAGGTAGGATAAGCTAGCAGACCAGTGAACCCAGGACTCTCAACTCTTTCCAGTTCCTCAAGGCCAGGGTTACAGTATGTGCTACCAGTTCTGGATTAAAAAACAAACAAACAAACAAAAAAACAACAACAGCAACAAAACAACTTGGGTTCAGGGGCTGGAGTAAAGAAAACACATCATCAACTCAATTATCTTCATAGCTTCATTTATCCAAATCAGGGCTTTCAGAGCCATCAGAATGGCCAGAGTGCAGCAGCCAAGGCAGAGGGTTCACCCCAAACTCTCAGTATCTCACCTCCCACCATGAATTAGATGATCTTGCCTGGTAATATCAAGCCTTCCCTTCTAAACCATAATAAATGAAAAGCAAAACATGAATGAAAGTAAAAATGAACTCTTACTTAGTATTTTTGTTGATAACTTTGTCCTCTAGTTCCTTTAGGACAAGCAAATGCTATAGCCCTGGCAGTACTGGCAGATCTGAGGTGCACATTGAAATGGAAATAAAATCCAGAATGATGGCTGATGCCCTGGTCAGTTTGTCTTAGAAAATATCTCACAGATTCGTAGTATTTTTGTGCCTGAACCCACAGAAACATGGGAAGTAATTGTGAGATAAAGAAGCATAGAGTTGTATGAAGTTAGCCTCATTGTGAACCCGGCACCTATGCTTGTTCTAAAACCTCTATTTCTTTCCTCCTTCTGCCTGACTTGAGTACCAGGTACACAGTGTGTCACTCTGCGCCTTTTAGAGTAAGGGATGGAAACTGAGAATGTTTCTTCTGCAGATGCAGAGGGAATCATCACACCTCGTGTTTCCTAGGTCATTACCTGGTCCAGTAAGGGCCAGACAATATCCATTTTTTCCCTACACAGATCAAGAACATTTAATCTAAATTCTCTGGATAATGGTACTAACTCTCAATCTGAAGGTAGAGGAATATTACAAAGACATTAAAATGAAGAATTTTTTAAAGCCCAACTTCCTCTATGTTATGGTGATATTCTTAAACACTGGGATTGCATAATAAACACAATCAGTCCTTTGTTTCAAAGCACTGCATAGGGGAAGAATGTCAGTGACTTTTTATGGACCACAAATTGTATTTCTATGCTCCAACTCCTTGTGAAACCAATGGAGGAAAAAGACTACCTCCAAAGTCCTACAACATTCTCAGCAGGACCTATGGGGATCCAGCCCTTTGTATGCACTGGCAATTAGCTGACAGTAGTTCACATTAACATTCATGGAAGAGTCCCACGTTTATCTTAAAGCCCCAAGTCCTACTGAGTATGAAGAACAACTTGCTCTTTGTCACTATCAACTGTCAGACTTTGAAAACAGAGTGAAGTTGTTTGAAGTTGGGGTCCTGGAGCACTGAGGACATCCTCTGCTCTGTCAATCATGATGACTTTCCTGGTTTGCACCAAGACATTATTCAGGTCCTTGTACTCAGGTCTTTTGAACTGAAGTATTGACAATGTGTGCTGTTAACTGCTCTGCAAACACAAATGAGGATGTTCTGACTCCTGCAGCCAGGATCATTGAAGGTTGGTAGCCTTATGTTCCTGAGCCCATGCTGTAGAATATACTAAGTCCCCATGCAGGCTGGGCTGCCTTAGCCTCCTTCAGAATTACTGTGGATTCTTCTGTCTATGGAAGTCTGTTCTCTCGTCAGCCCCTTTGCTCTTAAAGCACACTTCACTAAGCTGAGCTCTTGTTTGCGATTTTTAGCATAAAACCAGGAACCTGATCATAAAAGAACTTGCAGGGAATAAAGATAAGCCAAAAATTGTATGTGTGTTAAAAAGCAACTGGGGAAGGAAAGCAATAAAAAAGCAATGCATCTTGTGAGAAAGTACTTAGATATCAATTTAGTTTACACACACACACACACACACACACACCCCTACCTGTGTTCAAGATGTCTTTGATCATTTTCTCCTTCACTATGCACAATGGCCTACCTTACCGCACAAATTTTAATAGGTATGCTATTACCAAAGTCAACTTTCCGGAAGACAGAAACTTATAAATTTCTCCTCAGAGTTTTACAGTTAAGAGACTCACATAACCTTTTTTGACCTTTAGAAAAAGCTGCCAGGCTGGTTGTTTGTAACACTTTCTGTAAGGCTTGCGCTTCTAAAGGCAGTGCCTGCGTCCTGTGAATCCCTGCAACATAGATCCTGCTTATAATGAGAGTTCCTTGAAATCGCTCGCCTGTGCCATTGTTGTGTCTGCTCCATTAAATCCTCAGCTCATGAAAGAAAGGAGTCCCATCTAGTCTCTACTAGGTCAGGGGATATACGTCTCTAAGAAAAGTGCTGGCTAGAAAGATGTGATTGATTGGGTGTTTTGAGGTGTTTATACAAACATAGGAACTGGTTAGATAGATATATTGTGCCTGTGGCTTGAAGAGACAGTAATGGAAGTGACCATCTGGCAGCTGCACTTTCTCTCAAATTTTGCTCTTTCTGAGGAATGATGATGGAAATGACAGAGGTAGAGGTGACTTTCATACTAAGGTCCAGATGCTCAAGGTTATTTGTGCCCAAGGCTGAAGAACAAAAGGGTTAATTAGCAAGTTATTTGCTGTTTATTGATCTGTTTTTCCCTGTTCACAACCCCACTGATACCGAAATGCAGTTTCCATGTAAGAAAACTGTGAGTTGCTCTTAAGGCAGTGTCACAATCGTTTGCTATAGAAAGTGGTAGCATGTTAGATGAGGAATTCTACGTTTACTAGGTGAAAAATTAAGTGATGATGCTTTCCAACAAATACAATTCTCCCGATGATTATAATGCAGCGGAGATCATCAGGACAAAAATGTTCACACAGGGACTCAGAGGTTAGAAAGAGCTGCTGTAGGTAGGTAAACAGATTAAGAAGTCATCTCAAGGTGCATAATACTGTCCTACAAATTAGGAGTTAGAACTATTCACAGCAGTGATAATGTACTTGAAACAAAATGCCTTTACAAGAATGGTTCTTACAGAGAATGGAGCCAAAGACATAGGTTGAATCAGAAAATACTGAAGGCTAGATACTGAGGTGTTCTGGAGGCTCAGTCCTTAAGAGCAGCTTTTCAGGAGCCTAAGGAGCAAAATCATAACAAATGCACCATCTATATCATCTGTTGTGTGCATATGTGTTCATACAAGATAAATCTGAATTAAATGCAAATTCTGTGTGGAAATAATGTTGCAAATGTATACGATTTTAGATTCATAACAGAACATCCCTCTGTAAGAGAAAAATGACTGAAAATTCCAATTCTGAACATTTTGATATATTTATTTTCATTTTATTCATATAAATGTTTTGCTTACATGTATGGAAGAGCACCATGAGTGTACCTGGTACCTGTGGAGGACAGAAGATGTCATTAGATTCTCAGGAGCTGGACTTACAGGTAATGTGAGCTGACATGTACATATTTAAAACCAAACTCAGGGCCTCTACAAGAATAAAAAATGTTCTTAGCCACTGAGCTCGCTCTTTAGCCCCAATTTTGAATATTTTGTGATAAAAATATCTCAGTGTGATATCTGATAAAAAAAAAGTAAAGTAGATTGATAATTTACTTCTTCGGGCAATGTGACGAAGTCCTGACAATGCTGAAAGCAAAGATGCCGACGTTAATGCCACTGTGTTTTTATTTATTTATTTATTTATTTATATAAAACAGCAATTTGTTCCCTAGGGAATACTAAACTTAGAATTTTATTTAACAAAATATCAATTCCACATCCTTTGTTTGTTTTTTTGCTAGGTAAATTCTAGTATAGCTCATATTCATGAACTCTACATACTATCTCTCTGTGTATCTGTGGATGTAGGACTGATTCTCATCCAGTTCCAAACCCTTATGTACACCTGCATGTCAAACACCACACACACAGACACACACACACATAGGGAGTGTGTGTGTG
>LOEQ01009840.1:3457-19609 GCA_001685075.1 Bramus lutescens | reverse complement strand
AGAGAGAGAGAGAGAGAGAGAGAGAGAGAGAGAGAGAGAGAGAGAGGAGAGGGATAGAGAGAGAAAGAGAGCTTTCACATCCTGTATGAGGGAATGAACGTTGGTATATAAAATTAGCTCCCAGTGGAATTCTAATTCGTGCTGGGGTTGTGACCCACTGGTGTATGGCATGTAGTAATCCGCGGTTTTGCTGAGGTACAAAACTGAATCACTTGTGCTCTGAGTGAGTGACTCATCTGGTGAACAGGGCCAGCCTGCCACTCACCTTCTGTACTACAGGACTGTCGGGTCTCACTCAATGTCATCTCCCTCCCTCGACACAGCCTCTTAGGAAACAAACAACAGATTCCATGAAAATAAGCAACCAAAAGTGAGTGAAGAAAACACTCTGTTCCCTTTCCTTGTGTAAATTGGATGAGGAGAAAGAAGCAGTCACTCACATCCAGAGCCAAGTGGAAAGACTGTGAGGAATCCTAAGGAAGCCTTCAGTAGAGGATTGTTTAAGCAGACTCCAATTAAGCAATCTCGCATTACCTGTGTCTTTCCTACTCAAAGTGCCAAGACTTTTAAGGCTTGAAAAAGCTGGTTGTACAAAGGAATGATTTATCTTCCTAGCTACGTGTTAGATTTTATTGGTTTCACGCTCTCTAAAGTACATCATTGCAGAAGCTAAGGAGTGTTTCAGAACTGCACGATAAGGACCACTCTTAATAATAATAGACTCACCTTATAGATAGGCATGTATGTATGTACACACAAGAAAGTACAGGAAAATGGGAGACATGGTCTGCTTTTGTTGAGAGAACTCTGGCCAGGATTGTGAAGGTTCTCCACTGCAACAGCCAGTGATTTTTCTGTCCAATAAGAAGTGACATATTTGTCTTACTTTTTTTTTTATTTTTGCACCGGCTACCTTGAGAAGCTCATTTGAGTCTGAAGGCTCAAAATTATAGTACCTCTTTTAACAGAGATTAGAGGGATATTTTTTTCTGAGATGTTAAGGCATTTATTCCAGTTAATAATGCTTTCTTAGACCTCGGAAGAAGACTGAATAAAAGGGCTTTATGAGTTTCAGTTTCCTCCTGTTGTTTGGATTCCTTTGATGGAATACAGTCCTATATTCTATGCAGGGAAGGCTTTCCCTGGGCACATATTCCATTCCTCCGTATATGCTTGCATATATATTCTCTTTCAGTCTATGCAACCTTCTTTCCTATTACCCTGCGCTCATTTAATGCCTTCCTACTTGATTGATCTTGATCTTTATAGAATGAGCAAGCTCTAGACATAAGGAAGAGCAGGCTCAATGCTTGGTGTTCTGGAATTTTTCTTATATGCTAAACAATATTTGATGCCATAAAGCCTTGTAGTTCAGAGTAACAAGGAATTAGACATCTGATCTGACAACAAAAGCTTCCCAGGGACACATTGTACTCTTGCTGCTGTTGTTCAAGTCCACTTGTTATGAT
Source organism: Bramus lutescens (assembly GCA_001685075.1). Lineage (NCBI taxonomy): Eukaryota > Metazoa > Chordata > Mammalia > Rodentia > Cricetidae > Bramus > Bramus lutescens. The sequence goes on along the minus strand of LOEQ01009840.1, from coordinate 18,140 downwards.
CATGACTTTGAGGTACATGTTGTCACTAACCCACTGTATTCAGTATAATGTGAAGTAACCCTGGAGAATAGTTTTTATAGAACTTTACTTGGGTAATGGACACACAGTGTTTGTTTAGTTGGATTCTTCCTGACCAAGAAGCAGAAATTCAACAGACTGCAAGTTTTTCTACCTGAAACGAAGAGATAAGGCCTTGGAAACACTCCACTGAGGAAACTATAGCAAGGAACACCTCTTACCTCCTCAAAGCCCACATATCCTAAATAGAGAGCAGCAGTTCCCATCAGTAGTTTTCTATCAATCTAGGAGAAATTGCACAAAACCCTTCTGTACAGCAGGTTTGACAACTGCTTATCCTTTGTAACTATTGATCCCCATGTCATATTTTAGATTTCAGCCATGAGCATTAGCGATACTTTGACAGTGAATGCAATCTGAGGAAGGAAACTAGAGTGGCAAGATTATGTTTGCTTATTTAAAGAGAAACAGCATTTTTGGAATTTGTTATACAGTTATAAGGATTATTTTTACAGTTGTATTTTACATTTTGAGGGCTTATACATTATGACATTGTGTCTTTTGCTGTTTTTTTCATTCTGTTTTCTCTTTTCCACTCCCTGATCCCTGTTTCTCCTTTGTTCTCCTCATCTTTGTGTTGCTTGAATCAGGCAACTCTGATTTATTCTGACAGATTTTATTGTAATATAAGCTTATAGGAAAAATCAATCATAAAACACAATAGGAAAAACTGTATGTTCAACAACCTAAAACTGAAAAAGACAGGCTGACAATGCACACCATTGAAAGAGTACAAACCAAAACACTGCCCCCCACACACAAAGAGCAACAAAGGAAAGAGGGGAGGGTGTAACGGAGAGAGGGAGGCAGAGAAAGGAAGAGAAGGAAAGAGAAGGGGAGCCTATAGAGCTGAGGGAGGGAGGAGGGAGTGGGACATAGGAATCACAGAGCAGATAAACAGATACTTTCAATACAAAGGGAGCAAACAAAACACTTTTTTTTTACTGATTTCCCTGTCATAGAAGAACAAGTGAGAAGGATGAAGTATCCTGTGATGATATTCAGTTAAGTTATTTTTTAATAGTTTCATTACATTCTGCCTTTGTGAGCAGCAGAAGAAACAGAGCTCCAGGGACCCATAAAGGCTTGATGGAGGTTATTATTGCCACAAATGACAAAAAAGAGTGGATCCTAGGGAGGACCTCTGCCCGGCCCCTCAGCATACTGCCATCCACTTTTCCTGACACCGACTCAAATGATTATGTGATTTTAGTGATAAAACCACCTTATTCTTACCCCATTGTTTAAAAACATTTTATTTTTATTCAAAGGGAGAAGCTAGAAATGTACTAGGACCTCAGAGGTTATTATAACAAACCATTTCTTCAGAAGCGTACTCAGTGGCCTAAAAATTTAGGCCATTGGTTTGTCTTTTTAAACACCATATCTTGATTTTTGGTTCTTACTAGAGATTCCTGGTTCAAACAGGATGGATATAAAAATAGGGACAGAAGGAAAGAAAGCAGAGAGGGGAAAGAGAGAAGGGAAGCAAAGCAAGAAAAGAAAGAGAGAGAAAAGGTGCAGTAAAGAAAGGAAGCTGTTTTAGAATAATTCTGTTCGCTGGGTGAAGCATTGTATACAAATTATTCAATTAGCCAGTCTGATCAGTGACTTCCTGGCAGAAAATATAAATATCAAAAGCATATTTCACCTATATTACTCTGTGGCGATGCTATGTGATGCACAAGACATGTTCAGTAACGGAAACAAAAGGCCAGGAAGCCAGCTGGATATAAGAGAGATGATGGGCAAGTAGGGAGATCTGAAAGGAGACTATACAGAAAACTGACAACTCTTTGCTGATGGTTTTGATGCTCTAATTATCTTCGTTGAGGTCTCAAAATCTCCAGTTTCTTACAGTATTTGATATGTAAACTAAACAGCATGATTTGCTTTGCAGTTATCATTTTAGGAAATCCCGGGTCAATTAAAACTCAAAATTTGACATGAGTCCTGATCTCCTTGAACTCACCTCAATCACTTCAAGGATTATCAAGAATGGAAGGTCCTCAGTGGATGAACAAGAGATGATGAAGAAACTTACATAAGGTAGGACAATGAAGAAGTGAAGGAGCCATTTAAGGACATTGCTGTTTTGAGAGCTACAGTGAAACACACACAACAGCAACAATAAAAAGAGAATGAAAACAAAAGACGCCAGAATGCTTGATCCTCAGTTAAGCACTGCTAAGAGGCAGCCGGGAGCTGAATGGGTAATATCAGGACCCTTTGGTTTTGATGAACGAATGCAATTTAATTTTCTCATGTGTGTCTATACTAATATTATTTCTGTTTTTAGAAACACATCTAATTTTCTCATATTTTCTGATTCTCCAAATGTAAGATAATAAATGCAGAGAATGGAAAAAATACTAGCTTATGACATTTTATATCACATTTCTTTATGATATCCTGAATTCTTGTTGATATTTCTCATAATAGCACTATATTACCCAGTATAATTCATCTTGAGGGCAGCTGGAATCAGAAGACAAATGAACAATAAAACACTGTCTCATCTAGAGATTTAAAATAGGCTTTGTGATTAGTCAGCTTGACAAATGCAATCCATCAATCCATCAACCAATAAAATTTATTGAGTAACCACTGTGCTAAAGCATGAAAATGGGAAAACATGCAAGAGCATCTCAGACTTCCCAAGTCCCTCACTAAGGCTCATGCCTTTTCCCCATATTGTTTCTATCTCCTCATTGGTTGGCGGTGTAGTTTTTCTTTTTGGCCTCTTCTTAGTGGGCTAGGTAATGTACATCTTTCCAAAAGGCTATCACTGAAACCAATGTGTCTGATTGCCTATTCTCGACTCTGTAGACACTGCCCACAGTACCTACATTTGCATTTTCTTAGTAGCATATTATTTGGGCAAGGCTCCAGGATGAGGATGCAGTGTTGAGAAGAGTCCTGTTCTCAGAGTAGATTTTTTCTGTACACACCAAGATCTTTCTAAGTACAGCATGAATTTGCCTGGGAAAACTGGTGTGCAGCATCTAGCATCTCTTCAGAAAACACAACTATATTCACATCAAACACACAATGTATTTTATTACATGTAAGTCTATTATGCTAACCATACTTTGCTCTTAGATTGAAACTTGATCCCACATCCGTAGCCCATGACTTATTGGAAAAAAAGATAAAATATTCTTAAATTGCTAAGATCAACTTGCAGGCATATTAAATTTCTAGAGTGACTCTTACAAATCATAACAGATTATGCAGCTTCAGGTGAGAGAAGGGTGTTCTCATTTAGTTCTGAATGTCAGATGTACTAAAGTGCCCCCAAGGGAACCTTCTGGAGGTTCTGAGAAGAAAACTCCTCCTAATCTCACCCTGCTACCTGACTGCCATTGTCCCCCAACAGCTTTGGTGTTTCCTGACTTGTTGCTGAATCATCACAGGCTTCACCTCCTTTTCCTTATGTTCATGTTTCGGTTTAGCCTTTGTACAGGGTAAGTTATTAGACTTAGACTGAAACACATTCAGATGTTCTAAGTGCTTGTGGCTTGGGAGAGATAGTACCCAAACCACTGTACTAAGGCAGCTCTAAACAAGAGTATATGGCACTTCTCATAGCCTTCATATATTGATGACGTCAATGCCACACACACAAGGCTATCACTTCCATACTAATGTCTACTCACTTTCACTGTTAATGTTTTCTGTAGCTCAGAAAACAGTAACTGACAAAAAGATAGATCATGATCCATCACTGGTTTGCTACAATTAAATAGGTACAAAATAAATATTTGCCAAATGACAGTACTGATTAAATACATAACACTATTCTTTTAAAAATAATTGCTTACTTTCAAGAGAAAATCTACAGAATTATTGTTTCTATGATATCAGGACTGAATATACAACTGATGTGATTGCAATTGAAACCCAAAGCTTTTCCAATTAGTGTTATTTAATTTTTAAAGTTTTCTCCCCAGTACACGTAGTTTTTTTCTCTTTAGGTAGCAGGAAGCATCTCATTTGGAGCTCTTTTTGAATAATTGTTCACCTGTACTATTTTCTCATTGGAATTAAATAAAAATGGTGTAGTGTGTCTACTTACTGTTGACAATGATACATACGAAGGCAAGCAATTGAATACAGTTTGTGAAAATTAACAACTAGGTTGCTATAGGTCATTAACACAAGGCATAGTTTCGAAAATGATTAATATACAGGCTGCAACCCTTCTAGGATATCATTTGCCTGAAATTAACTTAAAGGATTAAGGTTACCAAACAGGATTTATTATAGATAGCTTTAAGTGGACCCTGGTTAAGGTGTTGTGTTGTTTGAGTAAGATAAGTCTTATGGAATTAATGCTGTAGCTAATTTAGTTTATTTGAGCTAGCTGGCTATTAGAACATGGAGCAATGAGGCATAATAGTGGATAAGCTCAGGAAGGGAGAAAGCTGAAAGCTGAGAACATCATTCAGTTTTCCAAACTCTGTAGTTTAGAACTTTCAGTCTTTAGCAATAGATAGTTTAGAGACAAAGAGCTTTGTCAAGGCACCTGGAAAGGACAGCTGTACATCCCAGAAAAAAACTGCACTTTCATTCCAGTTGCGCTAAGGCTCTCTTTAAAAGCTCCCTAAGTCTTGGGCTCCTTGGGCCTAATTTATTGCCTAGAATAGGACCACATTGTGCTCGTATTTAGCATGGCACATCAGAGTAGATGATGACTTTTTTTTTCTCCTTTATATTCCTTCAGCGCACAATGATAGAGATGTAATGCATGCATACATATACAAGATAGCTTGAATTTAATGCATTTCAGATCATTAAAGTTAAAATTTCATGTATTATATTTCATTTTTGAATATGCTTGCATACATCCACATCCATAAAGATATATGCATGCACACACACACAAAATCCCATTATGTAGATCAATTTACATGATCACAATACTCATATCCATGAAGCAGTGAACTTCCCAAATTAGATGCATGCATAAAAGCATTGATGCATAAAATTTCCATCTTGCAAGTACAGAGAAAGTTCTAGTAGCATTTAGTGCCACGACAGGTCACTTAGGTTACAAGTAGCTATATAGGACATGCTAATAAGATTTAACCTTTGTCTATTGCTGAAGAGGGAGAAAAGGGGAGGGGTGAGACCCTCTTATCTTTGAAGATATCAAAGACAATTAAAAACAACTACTTTCTCTCTGATCTTCATGGCTGGGTGTTGCTGAGCTGCATAAATGAGATACGCACACACACACACACACACACACACACAGAGACAGAGAGATACACAAACAGAATGTATTTTCAGGAAGGCATTGTGAGGTTTTAATCCTTTCCTTACTGATCACTGCATTAGTAAAAATAGCAAAACACACTTTGATGGAGTATGTACATGGACTAATTTCCATCTATGCACTTTAAAAGAACCCTTGGCTGAAAAAAAAATTCCACTGGGTTTAATATTTAAAATGGAAAGCTAAAAATCTCACAATGCTACATGAAAAATCTGAGGTTAAAATTTATTAGACTAGTCATTTCTGTTAATTATTGTCATTTCAGCTAATTAGTATCCATTCCTAGTGGTTATTGGATGTGTCATTTTTCCTTTCAAGATGCCATCCCACATAGTCTCTGAATCTGGCTTCATTGTACTCCCTCTGGCAGTAAGTCACTGGTGACCCCATATTCCCTGCGTGCCAGAAGGAAAATTCTTCATTTTGCTGCAGGACAGGTGATCAGGGATAGAGTCATCAGTAGAAGAGGTGTCAACACTTTGCTATAAACAAACAAAGAAACAAAAGCCAAAGGGCTCTTGTACAACTTAAAGGTGATCTAGGATGTGCTTGGTTACCCCTTAATCAAACTCCTGAGACCTCCTCATTTCATCAGTATTCATTCCCCAGTAGTGATACCGTAGTGGACAACAGTGAGATTTGGCTGAGGGAGAATATGTGAGCTGATTTTCTGTAGAGAATTCTCTTACGCAGCTATTCTCTCTGTGGATGTCAGAGCAACATGTGCAAGACAGAAGACACATGTCTACTTTCTCCTAGGGCATGATTGGGTAATGGCAGTACAGAGATTAACTGAGGAAAGACATCAATTAGATATAGTCGGGTGTCACATAAACAAAGCAAGGAAATTCAGACCCTTTATTTAAAACAAAATATCAGTGGGCAATATCCCTATGCATCCAGAGGCAAGCAGCATGGACACTTGCTTTGTTGTCTGCGGATCTGACTGGACTCAGGGCATGGGTTGCATAAATAAAGCAGGCTGTGCTATTAAGAAAAAAAATATTCATGGCAACTGTAGTGGATAGCTGGATAAATGCCCTCTCATTATATTTTGATTTTATACAAAATCAAACTAAAATGGAAAATTGAAATATTATTTTGGAATCCACTCAGCAGAAGTAGCCAAATTCATCAAATAAATTACATTTGCTGCGGTGTTTTTTTCCCCAAATAATCTAAATACCTTATTATCTGCTTGCTTCAATTTGCTGCTTTACCTTCACACACCCACTATTCACCCATAGTCTTTGTCTATGCTTGGCCTGGTTGTTTCCAAAATAAGTCCAATCTTATTAATAGGATGCTCTTGGTTTCCCCTTCTAAGCCTGGTCTCAAACTTGATGATTTGTCAGGTCTATTCGTGCTTTTTGTTGTTCTTCATGTGCATCGTGAATACCATTACTCTTCTCTTTTCCTCTTTTCAAAATTATTTGCTATACTGCATGGAGGAAGGGAAATGGAGAGAGAGAGAGAGAGAGAGAGAGTACATAAAATCTCTACTAAATACTTTTAACTTATACATAACATTTCTAGGCTTTCCTGAATACATTTTAATGGGAAGTAGTATTGCAAAGATCCCTCAGACTTAAAGCAAGGCCATCTTCCATTGGATTGAAATGAGATTAATTATAAACTAAGAGTCCTCAATATATGGATCATGACCCTCTTGGGGTCGCATATGAGATTTTTTATCATGATTCATAATTGTATAAAAATTATAGTTATGTAGCAGCAATGGAATTATTTTTTGGTTGACAGTCACCATAACATGAGGAACTATATGCAAGAGTCATGTCATTGGAAACATTAAAGGCAAGAGAGTATCCATTACATCTGACACAAATTTGGTGATGAAATACACCTGCATTAGAAATTAGTGTGCTTTCAATAGCAGGCAAGGTTTCTGCTTGGCCAAACAACAAAGGATGGAGAATGACAGGAAACCCCTCCTCAACCTGATCTCAGGAGCTAGATTGCTCTCCTCTTCAGTTCCTCTCAAATCCCAAAATAGACACCATGGCAAAACTGGGAGTTCTAGTTTGTGAAAACATCCACAGGCACCAAGTGGAGTTGGTAACCTATGCGGTGCTTCCCACGGGGGCTTGAAAATTCCATCTCATCTTCAAACCAAAACCATCATTGAGTTGCAGGGTTTTTCCTGGGGCATCACAAGGACAAATTAAGCGAAGAGTAGAAAAATAACTTCCTGTACAGGAGGAGTGTATGTGCATGTCACACCACAATCAATACAATTAATGCTGCCATTGCTTCATTTATAAATTATTGGGAGAACACAGGAATGATGGGAAAAGATAAGGCTGTAAATTCAGTGGCATAAAATGGGTGGGAGGAACCCATGTTGTGTGTTCCTAGCACCTCTGCACTCACAATCCCAGCACTATTCAAACATCCTTTCTCTATAAAAAAGCTGATCTGGTGGCTCTTAGGAAGCCTGACTTGGGTTTCTGTATCATTTCAGAGTTCTGGTATGCTAGTTTCAAATGGCATTTGCTATTCTTTGCATATTCTTAGAACAAACCCTTTAAGGAAACAGTAGGCTACTTCAAACCATGTTTTCTCTCTCTTCTAAAACTTTTTATGTATTCTCTTGTTACATTCTATTGCAGCATAACTTCTAAAACTGAAATGAAGATTATAGACAGTGCTGCAGCACCTGGGGGTCTCATGCCTTGCTTTGAATACAAGAATGTGTTCATAGGAACCACAGTTCCATGGCTGTAGATTGTTCATCCCTCCCCACTGACCATTGCTGCAATTATTTTTGTTTGAAAATGAAAGATTTGATGAGCACAGAGGTTAATTTTCTATGTCTATCTTTTCTCCTGTTCACCTAAACTACACATTTTCCCTTGGTGGTGGGTTCAGGAGATTAAATCTGTTTTTATTTATACTTATCTCTGGCATGAGGAGGCAACCAAACAACAATGAAAAAGAAAAGCAGTCAATTTCTGTAAGTTTTTAAAATATTGCTAAGAAAGTGATCTCTGGTGATTTTAAGGGAATTACGGGAGTTTGTGCAATTTTTTAATGAAATGATATAACTTGGGGAGTTAAGAAAATGGGTAACAGGAGGGAGAGATGAAGAGAGAGGAAAACACAAAGAGGAGAAATCTAGAGTGGGACAGACAGCAGGAGAAGAGGCTCAGACTCCCAGAGTTACATCATCAATACAAAAGCTGCTCTAGTCAAGTGGCTTTAAGCAACGGAATGTGGTAGCAAAAGCAGAAAAACCATGAAGCTAGTTTGTTAGTGGTTCCAAATGTTTGTGCCACACTGGCAGGTCGATGTTATAAAGTTTCTACACACCCTCATTCTTTTCTGACCCAGAGCTTCAGTAGAATCTATCACTCCCTGATTTCAGCTGGAGCACGTACTGGTTTATTTAGAGATAGTACAGACAGTTAGTGACTTGCCTTTCTGTATAGTTCACAGCGAGAGAGAGAGAGAGAGAGAGAGAGAGAGAGAGAGAGAGAGAGAGAACAGGCAGGGTGGTGACTGGCGTTGGAGTTGAACTGCAGATGTCTGCTGAGGACTGATGGGAAGCAGAGAACTGGTGCTATTGCTCTGTCTCCTCATCCATCTGTGGCAGCCAGACCTCAGTATTCATAGGATACCCATGAATACGAAATCTCTTTCCCTATGATGGTACCAAGATACGTTAGGGAAGAGTAATTTTTATTGCTTCTAAGATAAAGCAATAACAACATAAAGGGGAGGGATAAGCAGAAGCTCATGAAGTAAGAAGATGACATTTAAATTAATTTAACTATTTATTTAGTACTTATTTACTTAGTTATGAAAATACATTCTTATACTTTCAGAGTGGAAGCTGTTAGCTCGCATACCTCTATCAAGTCTAAAAGGTCACAGTGTTCCTTTATTTTTCATTTTTCCTTTCTTTCCAATATTTTATCTCATTTGCTTACTTTCTCTTTGTCTGAGAGTCTCTTTTTCTGTTTCAGTGTCTTTCATGGTCTTCTCTTTCCTTATTTTCCTCTCATTCCCTGCCTTCATCTCAATGTAGTTCACTAAATCCATTAGTAACTCGTGACCTCTGCATAGTTTCAGGGAGGGAGTGTGGGGGCATGTCTCTATTTCCACAGATTTCAAAACCTCAGTTTTGTGACCTTCTTTTTCTTCAGACCAGACCAGATCATCCTGCTTGTGAGAACAACCTTGGATCACCAAGGATTTTTTGTTAACTGACTAGAGTTTCTCAACATCCAAAATGACAAAAACAAAAGAAAACGAAACAAAAAAAACAACAAAAACAAAACAAAAACCCCAGTATATCTACCCCTTTCCTCCTTTCTGAAGGTAATATGCATATAAGGACTCTGTCTACAACCAGGTGGGTGGATATGCTCGCCAGAAACTGAAAATACACAATTTCATCTTCAATACAATATCAAGGAAATCCTGTATTCTATACACATACTATACTGTGTGAAATCTGTATTCACATAGTGTAGTTACCTGGAATGTAGACAAAGAACTTCCTTCCATCCCTGAATACAGAAAACACCTTATTTGTCTTCTCTGATGAGGATACTAAGGTTATCAGAAAGGTGCGACAGAAAAAAAAAAAGAAAGAAAAGAAAAAAAAACTGCACATGTAGGTGTGAGGTGGGCCTGGAGGGCCTGGATATACTTTCAAGTGTGTCTTTTAATGGAACTTTAAGAATGGTCCCTGTGTGAGATCCCTGACTCTCAGTAGGATACACTTCCATTCCATCTTAGTGTGGTTCTTAGGAAACCAAGAATGTTTTAGCAAGGATTCAACCTCTAAGGGCATTGCAGATGAAAACAGAACTGCTGGCTTGAAGGGAGGAAAGGGTGCTTTGGAAATTGCTAGTGTGAAATTCTGAAGGAATACATCCCTGCACGTGGTCTCTACAGCTTTGCTTGACTTCAGGTTTAAGAATTGTTTTGATATGCGTATCACTTCTTCCTGCACAAGTTAATTTGTTTAAACATTCATGAAGGACAGGGTTTTTAATAGAAATGTGGCAATATTTTTTTCAATTACAGATGAACCAGGGTGTTTGCTGATCCATGAATAAAGTGAAGATTCAGTTGCGGAGAGTTTTATGGCCTAGTAACAAAGTTTTTATTTTTACTCTCAGTTAAATGCTAAAATGTATAAGGAAAATGATGGGAAATGCTTTAGTGAAGGCTCTCTCACAAATGGCTTCTGGTGAAAGAGCTAGACATTTGCTGTGGTTTTGTCAAGAGCCAATCACAAACAAATAGTTTAAGACAGTGGGAGAAGAGACTCTAACTCTGGCAGAGTTAGCAGTGTGGTGTGGGAAGCTGAGAAGCAGGGTGGGTGGATGATGCCCTGTCAATGATACCATCATATGGTAACTAAGATTAGGGCAGCACTTTGGAAAACTGTGTCAGAGACAGCTAATAGGTGAGACTTCCATGGAGAGATGCTAAAACAAAACAAAACAAAACAAAACAAAACAAAGCACAACAAATTTCTGGAATACAGGTATCAGGGCTGAAGGTCAAGAGAGAGGCAAAAAGTGAGCAGTATCAATGTGAAGACCAGTTCTTTTGGGTTGTGCCCCATATCTTCTCCATAGCCCCAAAGGTGTGCGGGCATAGTTCAATGAGGAGTGCAGGCTCATTGGATAGTTCTGAGTGAATGTACATGGGCAAAGGATGATAGAAAGATGTTTCAGCAGCTGACATTTATAAACAGGAAAGGTTTGTGCAAATGACCTGTTCCCAATTAAGAAGATTATGGTTCACAAGCAAAGTCCATATTAGGGAGGAAGCAAGGGTTTTGCTGTGATACTAGGATGGAATGTTACAGTTTAGTTATGATTTTGCTGTAAGATTTTTTTTTTCTGAGTAGAAACGACCATTAAAGATCATTTTGCACTTAGTTGTAAGGAATGAAACTTGTAAGCTTCAGACTGTAAGCTTTGTAGATTCCTATGGCCTTAGAACTGGATCAATTTTAGAGCCTGGGAGGAAACAGAAGTGGAGAATTGACCTCAATGCAAAACTACAGAAGACCCAAAAGTCAGAGAATAATAACGCAATTGGTTTCAGTCCCCTTTTATGGAACTTTGGGATATAAAGGAAAGCCGATTGAGAGATATTTCTTCCAAATTACAACCAGAGAAAGGCTGCACTCTCCAAATCTCTTCCATCATGCCATCTCTATGGATTTCATTAAAAAGAAAACTATTGTCCAGGTGAGCCTGACCGCCATGGTGCACATCCTTGCTTAAATACACTCACCAGTCATGTCACTCTCTGGATGTGGCTGTCCTTGAGACTAGTAACATTGTACTCAGGACCACTTAAATCTTTAGCCACCCAAGACAGCTGTTATTCCCAAGGGCAGGGAGGCTGCCTGCTTCTGCTGATGTGCTATACTATCATTGCTTCTATTATAAAGAGCTGATAGCATAACTTGTAAGAGATTCCTTTTGTAATCTTAGAACCTCTTTCTGTGCTATCTTCTCTGTTCAGGGTTCCAGGTTAGAGTTATTTATTTGTGTTTTACTTCAAAACTTTCATGAAACAGCAACACTGTACCTCATCTTTCTTTGAGAATGTGTTTGAAGAAGACATATTGGCTGCTGTCTTTCCTTATGTGGGATAATCTAGATGAAGCCAATGTTCGTTCTAGATACAAGCAGATGCAGAATTTAGCTCAGGGCAAAGAGGTTGGGAGCAAATGAAACCAAGAGTGTAGTTACTGGCTCTCACTCATATAGCTGTTGATAATTTTAAGGCTTTAATAGAAATTCAAAATGGGGTTAAGTGCCAGAAGTGCCTCTAAAGTTGGTACAGAGACGACCTACCCAGCTTGGTGAGAATAATGCTGAATTACAGAATAGCATGTGGAGTTGTTAAGACTCAAAATTAGTGACTCAAAATTAGTAGGTGATCATCAATTCCATTTATAACCCTGAACTCATTACATATTATCTTATTAAGTTGATAGTCTAACTAAGAAAATGATATTTTAATTTATAATTTCATTTGAAATGGTTTTCATTGAAACACTAGTATTTAGTTGACTGCCTGGGGACAAGGCAAAGGTAATAAACAGAAATGTAAATACTTGCAGGCAGGGTTGGAGATTCCTGTACTCCAACTTTTGTTTTGAATAACATATTTTGTAACCATTTTTGCCTTTAAGAATGTTCTTTCCCTTTGTTAATTAGTTTTTCTGTTAAGTTGACACAAGTCAGAGTCATTTGAGAAGGGGGATCTTCACTTTAGAATATCTACATCAGATTGTCCTATGACAAATCTCTCAGGCATTTTCTTAATTATTGTTATTGGAGGGTCCAGCTGACAGTAGGCAGTGCCATACCTGTGTATACATTCAGTGTGGGAGGTCCTTCTGTCTATGTGTTGCTTTTATTGGTTAATGAATAAAGAACTGCCTTGAGCCTATGACAAGGGCAGAACAGAACTAGATGGGGAAAAGCTAGGCTGTATGCTGAGAGAAAGAAGGGTAGAGGAGATGCCATGGAGCCGCCACTGGAGATAGATGTGCTGAAACTTTGCTGGTAGGCCAAGACCTCATGGTGATATACAGATTAATAGAAATAGGTTAAATTAATATATGAGTTAGCCAATAAGAAGCTAGAGCTAACGAGCCAAGCAGTGATTTAATTAATACAGTTTCTGTGTGATTATTTTGGGTCTAAGTTAGCTGTGTGGCTAGGAAGAACAAGCGGCCATCCTCCAACATACGGTCCTTAGTTGGATAAAACAGCATGCTGAGCAAGCCATGGGGAACAAGTCAGCATGCAGTATATTTTCTCTGGTTTCTGCTACAGTTTCTTCTTTGGAACCCTTCAATGATCGACTGGAATTAGGCTAAACAAGTCAAATAAACCCTTTCATTGTCATATTGTTTTAGGCTGTGGTGTTTTATCACAGCAATAGAAACTTATTCAGGATATTTCCCTAAAGAAGGACTCAGAGAGAGGAATGCAGAAGTTTATATAGGGAAGACTTCTTAATCTACTTTATAAAGACATATATGATCTAGGTGACTTCTAAAGTTCTTAGGTCAGTTTCTCAACTCTGAGTAAGGATCTGTGATACTTAAACTTGATGAACATATCGATCTTCTTGGGTTTGTAACCTTCCTAAAGCCAAGAACACCAAGGGGCAGACTAGCGTATTTCTACTCAGTCCCCAAATCTTTCAACAGTGACCTCCAAATGAAATACTTCATAGCTTCTAACTTCTCTGCTGCTCTATTGTAAGAAATGTACTGCTGTTGAGGAGCCTCTGAGCTGAGCTCTGGTGAATTAATATAAAAGAACTTTGCTTTCTCATCTTCAATCTTTCAGTACTTTTGACCATCTCCCTCTCATTTCACTATATAATAGTTCTAAAAACTTTTGCCAATAACAGAGAAGTTTTGGAAATTTGCAGGATCCCCAGTATCAAAACAATGACTCACAGAATCTGATCCTTTCCTTTGATAACAAATTTATTTTTATTTAAACAAAAAAATTCAATTGACTCTTCATGACAATCAATGAATTCTTCAACTGTGTCATTGTTGACAGAGATCAACAAAAAATTAACCTATAATTATTCAATTTAAAAAAGTAAAATATCCCTCCTCTTCCTCAATTCTACGTAGATGATAGTCTCCCTCGCCCAAAGGCACTTTCAAATAATCACATGGAAGATTATATTAATTAACAATGCTTGGTCAATAGCTCAGACTTCTTGCTAACTAGATCTTACAATTTAAGCTAACCCATATTCTTTATTTACACTCTGCCACATGGCAGTACCTTTATCAGTACAGAACATTCATCTTCTGTCCCCTCTGCATCTGGCTGGCAACTCCTGACTCCTCTCTTTTCCTTCCCATCATTCTTAGTTTGGTTGCCCCACCTATACTTCCTGTCTGACTACTGGCCAGTCAGTGTTTTCTTAGACCAATTCAAGTGATAAATATTTTAGTGTACAAAGAGATTATTCCACAGCATTTCTACTTCCTTTATGCCTGTTTTGAAATCTTGTTTCTACAGATCACTCCAAATCTGTCTCTGAGATTTTCTGTGTGTGTGTTTCTTCTTCTTTCTCCCTCATCCCCATATATCTATCTCTGTCTCTCTCCCCTCTTTTTCTCCATCTCTGTCTGTAGTGAAAGGGGAGAGGGCCTGCTTTTTGTCCCACCCAGCTCCCACATGGCTAGATTATACCCCGAAATAACAACACACAAATTGTACTCATTTAATCACTGCCTGGCCCATTATATCTAGCCTCTTCTTGGCTAACTCTCACATCTTGATT
>LOEQ01009839.1:10422-24360 GCA_001685075.1 Bramus lutescens | reverse complement strand
GTGTCCAGTGAGAGCGGCCCGGGGGAGGGGGGGTTCTGGAAGTGTCCAGTGAGAGCAGTCCGGGGGAGGGGGGCTGCTGGAAGTGTGACCAAAGCGGGAAAGGCAGGTGGGGCAGGAAGGCGAGTCTGTGGTTCTGCGCACCAGGCCTCGGGTTCTCTGAATCAGGCTCACGTGTGAGAAGCTTTAGAAATAGAGAGTTTTGTAAATGTGCCCATCTCAGAGATATGGTTCTGTAGATTTCGGGAGTAGAGGCTAGAGATTTAATAATAATTTATTTCAAATAATGATTTAGAAAAGCCTTTCCTTTTAAGACTAGAAATTAGTTTCTGCCATTTGCAATTAGGGCTGGAGATCAAATCAACATAAAACCACCTGATAGGTCTGATTCTGAGTCCTGTTTGTGGCCGCAGAAGGCGTTTTTATTTGATTTTTTTTTTTTAGAGTTACTGTTTCTTTTTCCCAAAGTCCCAAGCTTGCAAGAATTATCCTGTTATTAGTAGATGATCTTCTGTTTTTATATAGGCATGTTTACACTTACACCCTCTGTATTTGGAAGGTGATTCTGTGCTGTGTTTGTAAGGAGATGGCGAGTGGATGTCTCAGCCCTGCCACAGGGTGTAACCATAGCCAGGCTCATCCTAGGGGCTGCCTGCGAGTTTAACTGTTAGCCTTGCTGCGTGCCCTGTCATCCTTGCTTCTTTGAACTGTCTTCTCTTGATCATCTCTCTCGCCTTTGCTATCAACCCCTTCAGGTGAAGCTTCTCTAAAGGTTTGAAGCCTGGGTAACGCAGACACCACCAAAGTATGCTAAGCAGGGAAGCCAGGTTATTGGGAAAGGGCAACTCTGTGAGGGAAGGGGAATCTTGGGGGTCGTGCTAAAAGATGTCTGTGTTATTTGCTTCTCATCACTGTCATAAGACACCGTGACCAAGACAGCTTATGAAAACAAAGCCTTTAACCAGGAGCTTGCTTGCAGGTTCAGAAGCTCAGTCATGATCATCATGGCAAGAAGCATAGCAGGCAGGAATAGCACTGAGAGCTTACTTGTTACCACAACCATGAGATCTAGAAAGGAAGGCTAACTGGGAAGGGTGTGGGCATTTAAAACCTCAGAGCTCACCCCAGTGACACACCTCCCCCAACAAGCTTACACCTCCTCATCCTTCCCAAACAATTCCACCAAATGAGGACCAAGCATTCAAATATAGGAACCAGAGAGGCCCATTCTCATTCAGATCACTGCAGCTCTCACGGGTAAACAGACCATGAGTTAGAGTTCTGAAGACTGGACCTGCAAATTAACCTGGGAACAGAGAGAGCCAGAAAGATAGTTAGCCCAGCATTCAGCTTTGAGATGGTGCCATTTAACTGTTCAACACTTTGAAAACTAATGTGAAGCCCAGATTTTGTCAACTTACTCCATTGTTATTTATGTTTTGACATTTCTATTCAATTTGCACATATTACTCCATGCTCTCTGTGTGATTATTTTTTATTTGTGGTTAACTATGTTCTTACAAGAAGTTAACCAATCATTTCAAAATCAGTGCTACTTTTAATGTGAAACTTTCTGTCTTCACTTGTTTATACTACCCCCCCATGAATGGCACTTTGAGGTTTTTGTTTTCCTTTTTTTATAAGAATTTATTGGTGCTTTATTGATCTCCCTAGCCTCTGAAAAGGTGAGAATTGAGGGGTGGTATGTATGTCCTTTGTTCTACACGTCTAAGAACAACTGCTCACCTTCCCTTAATATCTGTTATCTTATTTTGTTGATCAAAACCAAGGACTGTTATTGGGCATTTTAATGAGTGTCCTGAAAAAAATAAATTTTTGCCAGTTACTTTCTGCCTCAGGACTTGCAGTGAGGTATGGAATTTTCTAAGGTTTCTCACTGCCAGAATTCAATGAAGATGAATGTGGTGTGAGTTACTAAATATGTTTCTGAAAGTCTAAATTCTTGAAGAGTCTGAGCAGTTTAGAAAATTTTCCCTGCATGGTATTCAGGGTACTTAGCTGTGCCTTAGTATGTGAATGCTTTTGATGCCCTATGAGGAGGCAGTGTGCCCCTTGTTTTTGGAGACTCTGGTCAGTCAGCACTCATCCCGCACTTCCTCTTAGCATAGAAATAAGAAGAGAGAGACACTGCCAAAAATGTTGTAGACTGCCTTTTCTTATCTTCACTTAAGGAGGTGTAGTGGCCATAAGGTCCTAGGGGTGCTGAAGCAGGGTCATAGTCATCCTTGCTCTAGAATGTGACAGAGGATGCTTTGTGGTGGGCCTTGTCCTCCATGTACAAACTTGCTGATATTATGTTATTTCATTACGTTTGTCAACCATCTTAATGGTTATTGTACATACAGTGAGCTCATCTGTGAAGAGTGTTGTATATGTTGTCTGACATACAGCCTGTATTATATATGATAGCAATCACTGTCACGGTCACAGCAGTTGGCCCTTGGCCATCAGAGGGGCTCTTCGGGACTCTAACCCAGCTCCCCACATTTACTGAAACTTAATGATTATTCAAAACTCCATGACTGCTTTGTAGACTCAGACCTTGCTTGGATCCAGCATTCTCTAATCCCAGCCTTGTCTGAGAGGCTCCTTCTTCAAACTAGTTCATCTTCAAACTACTGCATCTGGTCACAGGAATAGCCTCACAGCCTAGCTCCCTGGATGTTGGAGTTTATCTCTGGAAGTGACTTTTGTAATGGATTTTTGACTGTTGAACACCCAGCCTGAACTCAGTGATTCACCCTCAGATATGACATGGCCTATTTCACAGAGACAGTTGCCAAACAGCGCTTGGTACAGTTTTTGTAGGGTATACATTTTTCCCCACTCCCCTCTTCTTCTCTGATATTAATAGCATGCTAGTGATTTTTTTTATTTCAGCATCTCTAGAACACGTATTGTACCTGGTTGAATGTATAAAAGTTTTCTTGAGTGCATATTCAGGTTAAATTCAGTTTTTTTTTTTTTAAAGTCCCTTCTCATCCTCAGCACAGAGACAAGGTTGACTTGGTCACAATGCTGGAAGTCACTGATGTCTGCAGCTGAGGGTTTAATTGGGGCAGTCAATTGCCAGTGTTTACACATGTCCCCTCCTGAGTGGCTGGTTCCAAGAGGGAGCTCATATCTACCCAAACAAAGCAAAATGAAATTAAAAGTTTACAAAAACACCATTGAGTTCATTCTGAGTTGGCCATACTCCTGGGCATGGGCCTGCCCTGAGGCATGGTAATGTACCCAGTAAGACGCCATTGGAGAAAACTGATTTGTCCTTTGTAAGGGGTGTCAGTTGCAGACAGCCTCATGGTTAGGGGTGGAGCTCATGTCAAGTTCCCACTCTCAGCACCCGAACCCCATCTGCCTTGAACCTGTGCATGCTGCCATGGTCTTGAGGTCATATGGGTGTCAGTCCTGTTGTGTCTGGAAGATGCTGTTTCCTTGGAGTCCTCCATCCCCTCTGGCTCTTACAGGCTTCCTTCCTTCTCGTCTGCAGAGATTTGATGGAGGCATCTGTCTGAGTTAGTCCCCATCTTCTGAAGAGGAAGCTTCTCTGGTGATGGCTGAGTGAGACACTGATCTAGGAATATAGTAGGATGTGATTAGAAGTCATTTTAATGCTACACTCCTTTAGCAGAACAATAGTTTTATAAATTTATGAATAGGAATTTAAATGAAGTTCGTTTTTCATGCTCCATGATATATATATTCTCTTCAGCAATAGGACTTTACCTTTAGTTTGTGGGGGACAATCAATAACCTTGTCAATAGCCCATGATGTTTGGTGTTTTCCACAGGGCCATTTTGACCAAAGAGTCAACTAGATGTAACCCATTCCTGGCACTGGAAGTTTCACTTGATGGTGAAAGATGTCTAGTTGGGGCATTCTCCTTGTTATTTGATTATTCCGTTTCTTTGTGTGTGTGTGTGTGTGTGTGTGTGTGTGTGTGATCTTTTATAGTACTTGGTTAAGTGGCTTTTTATGAATGCTCAGGAGAGTTAAAAATGCCACATATTTTAGGTTAATAGTGACAAGTGCTTCTAGAAGAGTTTAATTAAGAAGGCATATAATCTGTAAATCAACGTATAGACTGTTTGGGGCTTTGATGTATAGCCATAGATATATATTTGGACAGTTCTCTTATTCTTTAACTACAAAGTTTTAATGTCAGTGAGGAAATTTATGAATATGAATTTAATTTGTATTGATTTGTAATGTTTATAAATTAATCACCTATTATAACTAGATGAATTTCTTTAAAAGCACAAATAGCTAACATGCCAAGGGCTTCCTATATCAAACATTGGAGCAGATCTTTTCTAGGTCATTTCATTTTGTTTCTATTTTATAGAAAAGGGAAAACCTGGTTTTACTAAATGCCACAGCACAGAATGGCTGACCAAGTCCTGACTAGGTTCTGAGCCACTGATCTTTGGTTCTTCTGCTAGCACATCCTGTCCCTTTGAGGCTCTGTGAGACCACTATAGACAGAATTCCTGCTGGAGTCATCCACAGGACCAATTCGTGCATCAAGTAGGCAAACATTGGTTCTATTTTATAGACGAATTGATGCTTAAAATAAATTGCTGTTCCCAGGTGTCACAGTTGGTACAGGATCGAGTTCTCTTGGTTATTCTTGTGATGTTCTGTGTATAATTAGTGAAGGGTTTTCTATGTGCTATTTTTATTCTCTGAAATATGTATCAGGACATGACATTTTGTTGAAGTTTTATTAGACATCTTCATCATCTATAGATTTAAAGTTGCTGTTTATATGATGGTCCCCCTGATGTTCAGAGTTCTTTAAACCTTTTTCTCTCCTTTCAGACAAAATCTTGCAATACCACTGAAAATAATGCCAGTGCAGAGTGTCATGGCATGCTATCCCAGGGCAGACCCCCAGGGAAGGGCAGTTTAAACTGCTCGGGCCCCTTGGCATCAAATTACATGGAGTGTTTCTGGCGATTATTCAGAATAGATATCCCTGTATCGCATGAAGCAGAGCTTGGCCTCTCGTGATGGTGACCATGAGCTTGACCATGTCATATCTCTGCCTAGAGAAGAGAGAAGTCAATTGTGTCTGTCTCAGAATCGACAGCAACAGATTTTATTCACTTCACTTAGCCTCACAAACACCTTTACACATTTTTTTCATTTGCGTGTGTTTGAATGTATATGTGAGCATGTGTGGAGGCTGCAGTACACATGTGAATGTTAGAAGAAGCCTCCTGATGTTGGTTCTTGCTTTTTCTGCCTTGTTTGAGTCAAGGTACCTTTGCTTGCTTGGTAAGCTAGGGTAACTGGCCTTTGAACACCGAGAGATGCCATCTCCCTCTCTCATTTTCAGGTAGGGACTGCCAAGGTTGAAGATGCTCTCATTTTGCTTCTGCCTTTTATGTAGGTTCTGGAGATTTGAACTCAGATCATCCAGCTTGCTCACCAGGTGCTTTTTCCCACTGAGTCATCTCAGGCCCCATCCTTACACTTTAAAAAAATATATATAAAGATGATTCTAACTTCAAATATCCCAGAATCTAATCATATGTGGTAACACTATTTAGATGGATGCAAGAGAATTTATTTCACTGAATAAACAAATAAGAAAACAAATAATGAATATTTGTAAATATTTATTTATAAATATATGAATGAAATGTATGTTTCTTGTCGTCATTGACTGGTCATGTTTGGTATTTTTCTCTTTGCCCCAGGAGGATTCCTGTGATGTTAACTTAAAATGATATATCAAGTTAATAATATATGTGGGCTGGCATAGCATAACTAATTCAATTTAATTGTCTCTTGTATAAAAATAATGAACCAACACATTAAAGATTGAAAATGTTAGTGCACCTCGGAGAAAGTAGTGTTTAATAGAGAAGAGCCTTCCCACGTTTGGGCTGATGTTACATCATCACTTGACCAAGCTGAGACTAAGTTTATGTATGTTTTATTCAGTAGATGTGTATGTAAAAAACTAAATTATTTTATTTGAGGATACTTTAATAAATCAGTATTAACATGTGGGCAAAAGGAAATCTATCCCTTTAGGGATCATGGGAGAAACGAAGGCAGAAAGCTACTTATCCAGGACCTTAGAGGTAAACTTTAGTGGGGATAGAAATTGATGAGCCCAATGAGTGTGGAACCTTAGAAGAGATGACTATATCATGTCTCATTGCTGAGTGAATGTGCAGACAACAAACAATGTCACGTGACACGCTGTAAAGACTCGCGTTAATGCTTGTGACGGATACTGGTGTTCTCATTTTCAGATGGGCAAAGACTATTCAGATGAGGCAGCCTTGATCCTCCACAGAAAAGGGTTCGATTGTCAGTTCTCCAGTAGAGACGTGGGGCTCTCCTGTTCTACTACTCAGGGAAAGGTAAGTTAAGAATGTTGTTTGCTAGTCAGACGGTGTGCTGTGAAATCTTCTCTCTGTGCAGACAGTGTGATCTGACCCTTCATTGCCCAGAACTCACTTGTTCCTTCTTGACTGCAAGCCGCCTGCAGTTTCTTCAGAAACACTCATTCCACCTAAAATTCTGGTCTTCTCAGCCTCAAAATACATGGCTGGAATCTACATTTTGGAAGCTAATGTTCATATCATTCCTTTGGTCTTCCATTTTGAGACTACAAAGCACCTTACATCTCCTTTCCCCCATGTTCAACTTAATCCAGGCTACCCGTGCTCACGTACAATGTAATTTAGCCATGGCCGGTAGAATCCACCTTCCATCAAAGGCAGGGACAGATTTTAATATAACCGATGATTAGCATAGTGATAAGTCTATAGCATAAACAGCAAGACTATGGTCAATGAACAATTGAACACAACCCAGAGGCAGCTGTGCAGAGCTCAAGTCAGTTGATTAATCTGGAGAAGTAGATGTATGTTTGGGTCTCCTGATTGATCCAGATCTGTGTCTGAGTCATCATTGCAGATCAGATGGCTTGTGAGGCTGCACCCCGCTGGCTGCTTGCCTGTTCTTGATTTTTTTTTCTCCTTAAGTTGGTCTTCTGGCAGTTCATCAGCTTCTCCTTGGAAGGATGAACATCCAGTTGCTTGCCTCTGAGTGAGCTGTGACTCACAGAGCAGCTGCCTGGGCCCTGCATATAGCCTGGCCTGCCCACCCAGCAGCCTGGCAGAGCCAGCTCTCTGTCAGAACTCCATGGGCACGCCGCAGACAGACTCAAGCAGTTTTGCCCCGACCCTGCGAGTTAGCACACATTCTAAGGTCTGAGAAGAAGGTTTGCTTGGATGACTGTCTTTGTCCCACTCTTTGTGTGTGTGTGTGTGTGTGTGTTTTCCAGTGTGTTTCACTCAATTAGGGATGATCTAAATATGTGTAATGAACCTTCTAGTGTTAGGATATCGAATTTTAAGAGGGATAATAGATATATTATTCCCAGACACTTTAGGATGACCTAGCAAGGTGAAGAGCATGCATTTTCCCAATGTCCCTGTAGATTAAGGTCAGTAATGTACTGAGCCATTGCTATAATGGACCTATGTCTCATTTTTCAATTCTTTTGGAAAAGGTGGGGGGATATTGGTTTAGAATTACCATTATTAGGGATAAATATTGACCAAAAGAGTTTGATTTTAAAGTCCTCAGGGACCATAGGGACTTGTCGGCTCTTAGATGTCCTCTCTTCTATTGAAAATGTCCACATATAATACTAAAAGAAATGCAAGGGAACAACCCACAGCCACATGTCTCTCCAGGGAATAGATAGTTCATGTGTTCAGGAATGTCCTTCCTCCTTCATTACATATTCCTTCCTGTGCTTTCCTTAAATTGATTTTATAGATGTGCTACTAGTCTTTGCTCAGTGCAGATCTGAATATGCAAATCTCAGTGCTGATCTGAATATGCAAATCTCAGGGTTGATCTGAATATGCAAATCTTGTCACTTGCTTTTTTTAGATGGCAGTCTCCAAACTTTTCAACAAGTTTGCTGTGGAAAGTCTCACCCCTTCGTCGCTGTCCTTGATGTACTCGCCCCCAGATACCCAAAATATAAGTGACATCACCCTGAGTCCCATGGAAATCAGCACATTCCGAATCCGCCTGAGGTGAAATTGACTGCCGGATTTGAGTGGAGAAACTCTGGCTTTGTAACCTTCCTTGGTTTCTACGTGCAATAACTTAGCACATTACTTTAGCTTCTGGCTACTGTGAGAACATGAATTCTGTGATTTTTTTTTTTTAAAAAAAGTCTAGTAAGAAAAGAAGAAAAAGCCATGCTTTCAAAAAGGTTTCTTTTCCTAAGTTTGTCCACAAACTGCCGCCATCAGTGTGAACTGGTATTACAAAAATGAAGACTTACAGAAAGACAACCCCTCAACAGACTGTATCTCAGGTTAAATGCTAGCTAAGTATGTTTGCATTGAGGGTTGTGTAGAGATTCTTAAAGATATCCCCGTTTCAGATTATTAGTTTTATATAAAAAAAAAAACCATTTGAAAATGGAAAGAAAAAAAAGTTGGTGGGTAATAGTTTAATGGCCAAAATAGTTGTAATCATTGATCATTGCTACAAATTTAAATTTTTGTGTGCTTAAAAATATGTGGAAAAGTGCAATCCCTCAACCCTTATGATAAATGTAGTTCATTTCCATACTCTTTCCCAGCCAACCTCTTGACTGCCCTTTCCTACCCATACATTTAAACCAATAGCTGATCGTTTAGTCGCTCACCAGTAGAAACAGGCATATTTTCATTACTTGACAATGTGGGATCGGTGCAATTTATTCCATTGTCACAGAAACAGAAGCAATTCCATTTTAGGTACCACAAGGTGTCTTTTTACACAGCTCATTTGAATACAGGTGTTTCAAGGTGGGGTTTTCTATTTTTAAATTACCATATCAAAAATAAATGTGCCTTATTTTTTTATAAGTCTTGTTAAATCTTTTGGTGTCCATATTACTGTTTGGGAAGGGGAGGGGTGTTGGGAGGCCAGGGCAGGGGTTGGTTACTTTCTATGACACATAAATGATGTAATTTTTTGCTTGATAATGCTGACCACATTCTGATCTATTTCATTAAATTTGTGCTGGTGTTACTCGAAACATTTTGACTATTTGAATGTACTGAGATGTCAGAAAACAAAACAAGGAAGAAAAATATTGTTAATTAAAATATGCTGCTGCCAAGGAAACTGCAACGTGAAGTGAGGATTTTGTAACACACAAGATCCAAATCCTGTTTGTATTTCACAGTAGTTGGGCATATTAAAGAGAGAATGCTTTAAAATAGACTGTTTTCAGATCCACTGTGCGTAGCTCATCTTGATGTATCTTACTAAAGAGTACGTTCCAAACTTTTGTGTGTGGTGAACTCAGTGGGTCATTCTCGCCCATGTGCCATCACAGGACATTTAAGTTCATTTGAGATCACTGTTTCTTTAATGTAATTATTGTATTTAATGTCGGCAAAGAAAGAATTCTCTGGCTGTGTACACTTTTGAAAAGTTCTCTTCAGTGTCTTAACCTGGTTTAGTATTATCTGATGTAAACTTCCGTTTTCCTCCTGTCATTCCAATCCCCTTACAGAGACAGTCATTTCCGCCTCGCCATTTATTCTGATATTTTGGATTTTGACTCAAGACGCAGCTCCTACGTTCACTGTTCTGTTCTGCTCATAAACTCCTCTGCCTATAATCATTAAGGAACCAATGTCAGAGTTGACAACCATACTGCAAGGGTGTAATTCCATGCAATAAGCATGCGCTGTGCATTCCCTTCCTCACTTGTTGGGGAATAAGCAACTGAAATACAACAAAACGGCTTTCTTCTGTAGACGTCTACAGACACTGGCTAGGATAGCCGGGAGCAGATCTCAGGAATAGCATGAGCGCTCTTGGCGTTTCTTAAGGGTGTCCCTTCCTGTGGATGTCCACTGTGTTCTGTGGTTAAGTGGCTGTACTTAATCACCGTGGAAATCCTCATGAGACAAAACGAAAGCTGATGCAATAAAAATGGATCTGCCCTATGTTGGTCGGGGTCTCACTCAGTGTGCACTGTTCCCACCAGCTATTGATTCACAGGTGAAGCAGAAATTCTCTTGAACCAGCAAATTTCTGCTTTTTAGAGTTATTTTCAGACTACAACATCAGGGAAATGAAGAAGAGGGTTTTTTTTTTGTTTTGTTTTGTTTTTTTTTGCTCTGGGTTATGGGCAAGATCTAACTAAATAATTCATTTTCTCTGGCACCCATTAACAGCTGGCCACATTTCAGTCATGACCTCAGTGGTCTGTCTGGTTAGATTTTATTACATGTATCGTCACAGATGTTCAGTGGACCAAGTCGTTGCTTCACTGTTCTCTCCCCACTTCTTGAAATTTTAATTTTGTTTATTGGGTGCATTGTTCAAATATCAGCATTCTTGTTTTCTGAAAGTATTGATTTAAATAAAAATGCTGTAAGATGTTATAAAACATTGTAATTATCTCCCAGTGTCTGGACTGTGATGAAAATGTTTTCGCAGTCCTTTGTCTAGCAGGAAATGTTTACTTTCATTTTGATTATTTTGCTCATTGAAATCAACAGGTTTTGATATTTTTCTCTTGGAAGATTTTTATAACTTTTTGGGAATATGTAATATAAGATCTCTAATAAAATATAATCTTATCCTGTGCACTCTCTTCTAGAGGAGTTTTTAATCCTGTTTGTAACTGTATATATTAACAAAAAAATTAGAACACTGGGAAGCTTTTCTTTGTTCCTTCATGAAGGAATCATCATTCTTCAGCCCAGCTCTAGTTAGAAAAGGGGTTCTGTGAACAGGTGGCAGATGAGTACTAGTACGTTTCACGTCATATTTGGAGTACCTTTGGATTGGAGTCTGAAGACCTTTCCAGCTGTTGAATCCATGGGTCCATCTTTAGCGAGCTACATGATAGGAAAGCTTTGGTTAGGTTCTATATTTGGATCTATGTATAGGACAGAACAGGAAATGGAGGAAAGTCAGCACATGAAGCTAAGGCGTTCCTTGTACATTGATCCAGAAAATAAGGTTGGTGGGAAAAGAGAATGTCTGATGCTGCCACTGCTCTGTCCAGGCTAACACTCAGCTCCAGGGTGTATATAGAAGTTTCTATCCCATCCCGTCCCATGGCTGTTCAGTCCCAAAGAAACACACAGAGGATTATATTAATTATAAACTGGTTGGTCTATTAGCTCAGGCTTATTAACTAGCTCTTAAACTTAAATTAACCTATAATTCTTATCTAGGTTTAGCCACATGGCTTGGTACTTTTCTCAGTAAGGCATTCTCATCTTGTTTCCTCTGCATCTGGCTGGTGACTCACTCTCAGCTTTTTCTCTTCCCAGAATTCTCTTAGTTTGGTCGCCTTGCCTATACTTCCTGCCTGGCTACTGGCCAATCAGTGTTTTATTAAATGAATACGAGTGACATCTTTACAGTATATAAGATCATTCTCCCACAGCAGTGGGGCCTGAAGAGTTCCTTCAAAAATTTCCAGTGGAGGGCAAAGAACCCTGAAGGTCCACAGGTGCATGCTAACTGGGAAACTTAGATTTATTATGGGTGATGTGCAGTAAAGAAGAATTATAATATGTATACATAAATATGTAAGAATCTAGAGAAACATAAAAGTATATCTACCTGGGAAGTGATAAAAAGTAAATCATTGGCTCCATAAATTTTGATTATCAGCATGTTACATAAATGTTTATATTAAAACTGGTAAAGAAAATTTTGGTTTAGGTTGAGTATGAGTTCTAACACATCCTATAAATGTTTATTTGAAAGCAACTGAAGTGATTCTGGTTTTGAGTGGTTGGCTCAAAACCTACAGTAGAGAAGGAATTAGCAAGCATGGCTGCCCTATAACAAGCTGAACACAAATCCTTGAGGCCAAAATGGACATGAATTCTTCCATATAAACTGCCTTCATCTAAATGAAGAAAATGCCTTCAGTAAGTGATGATCAAGAGACAGAGCACTCAGTTTAGCAGAAGGCAAGTGGGAGGTTTTCCAGGTTTGACCTCTATCTCTTGGCTTGGCTTTCCTGCTGTTGCCCTCGTTTTCAGGCTGTTTGTTGGCAACATGTTCACCAGATGACCCAGACCCGTGTGTAGACATTGCAAACCCTGTGCGTAGACATTACAAACGCTGTGTATAGATGTTGCACAGTGCCTGTATCTCATTGTGTGTAGCATGTCTTGCAGTTAGTGTCAAGCTAGTGTCATTGACTCTCTTCTATTTCACATGCCAACAACTGCACTGAGGATATAGACTTAAGAAACTTGTGAACCACATGGGGGAATGGATGGGCACATGTAAAATGGGAATCCAGCCGTGGAAGTGGTATGAGGATGATAAGAGTGTTTTGGATGGGAGTTGGTGGTTTAGATACCAGATAGGCAAAGTACAGTAAGGATGCATTGCTGAGGAAAGTTGAATACAGATGGAAAATTTAGAAGTAGGGAGTGTACCTAACTTGACTTTCAGGAAAGGTTTTATAGAAGATAACATCTTGAGGTAATTTGTCAAAGGTTACTCTGATCAAAGCAGAAAAGACCTTAGGCCTGGCTTGTTAAAGATCAGAATGGGGAAACATGATAACGCCTGGTACAACGTGGCAACTGGGACACGTTTCCACTCTGCAGAGAGCTGCTAAACAAAACACCGCAAAGGAGAACTCCTCTATCTGTGTGTTGTCCAGCATGGTAGCCAGTGGCCATTGGGACCCCGGGATGTTAGAAACAATGAGTGCTGTAATCCAACCTGAACTGCATCATGTGATTCCCCTTCTGGAACATGCTGTGATTATAAACGAATAGAACAAGCAAACATAAGCCAACTCTGAGGCTACATTTTGCTCCAGTCCTCCTCTCACTGTGGTGGTCAGACTGGAAGCATTGGCCTGTCCTGGGAACTTGCTGGAAGCACAATCCCTCAGCCTCTACCCTGGACCAGGGGAATTGGAATCTGAATTTTACCAATCTTCCTTGAGAATCTGTGTCCTCGCTGTGCAATGGCCTAGCACATTTCCTGAGGACTAGTCTCTCTGTATGTTTCCTAAATAGACCTTGACTATTTAGAAGTAGTCCTATGTCCTACAGAGGCCAGAAAACATGCCCAGGGCCAAGTTGCCCAAACACCCAGACTGCTACTCCTGGCCCCTACAGCTGCCTGTTTGTAGGCCTGTTGATTTTAGGTTTTGCTTTGTTTGTCCCACACAGATGTCAAAGAGAGTTTCTGAAAAGCGATATATAGGCTTCTTCCTTGTTGTTTGTTCTTGTTTGCTGATACAGTTGAAAAAAGCATAAAGTTGTGCCAGGGCCAAAGAACCCTTCCTGACCTGAACTTGATTGTGCAAGTTCAGTAAATCCTGTCAGACCAGCTGCCATGTCCTCTATCTGGCCTCTCTCTCCCCTCTGTCTGTTCTCATGGATCTCTGTGTGCAACACAGGTGCTTAGCATGGGGCAGCCTTCTCATCCTGCTCATCGTGAGAATCTCCTTTTGACCAGCAGGTGTTTGGTGGTCCCTACTCTTTTCCAAGTCATTTTCTTGCCTTGCTTCTCTTTCTAAGCCTGACATCCAGAAGATTGGACTTGCCCAGAATGCAAGCTCTTCATCTTGTCTGCTCTGTATCTTTTACATCACAGGAGTCCCCTAAATATTCATTTGAAGGTTTTTCCCCCCGCTTTGGAGGCCTACCACCTTGCTCCCAAATAAGTACATGGAGACTTATCCTTAATTATGACTATCCCACGTTAGCTTGGCTTATTTCTAACCAGCTTTCCTAACTTAAATTATTTCATTTCTCTTTAAATACATTTTGCCTCTGGGCTTTTTACTTTCTTTATTCTATATATTTTTCTTTCCTTCTTACTCCATGGCAGGCTTTGTGGCTGTGTGGCTGGTCCCTGGCATCCTCTCTCTC